>JAPMOB010238604.1:0-10055 GCA_029875015.1 Lepomis gibbosus | reverse complement strand
TTCCGGAACACACTGGACTGAGTGGCAAAACATCTGTTACCATGGCTACGTTTAGCAAACTGGGTGTAAAACAAATGATTTGCTCAAATTAAAGGCAGTTGGACTCAACAGTGATCCTAACTGCTTATCAAAGAACCAGCGGTGCAGCTCTTTCCCATTTTAGATGTGTTTTAGCTGATTCAAGCTAAAACTGCTGCTTTTCTTTCTGCCAGAGCGTAACTGTGTTCTGTGACATCACGCGCATACCCTCTATTAACAAGTTTGCTGTGAAACTCTCACATTACAGCCTCTCTTATCACGTTATTTCATGTCATTTCACTGAGGAACACTGCATTTCATACGGGGGATAGACCGCACAGCTGTGATCCGTCAGAACCGTAGACTGAATGGCCAGAACACATCTATGTCGAATGAAAGCTCAGAGAGAGGGGGAGGAGAGAGGAGCGACAGGGCGGGGGAGTCAGAGTGATGAAGATGGAAGGACAGACATAGACCGAGGGGAGACGGCTGGGTCAGGGAGACAGAGACGGTCTGACTGGTTCAGGGTGAGAAAGGGAGGGAGAGTGTGAAGTCACAGGAGAAGGGAAAGTGAAAGAAGGTGAATATCTGACAGCCCCATGTGACTTGCCGACTTGCAATCACAAGACTGTTGACCTGTCTAGAGGACACGCTCATGACAAGACTCGTGAGCAGAGTCTATCAGCAGCCACAGTCATTCATTCAAAAGGGAAACTGTGTTTGCGGCGATATACACCTGTAGATGGTAAATTAATGAGGTAGCTTTACCATTCTGAAAACTTACACGCTGTTTTCTCGTATCTCTACATGCAGTTTGAGGTGAGACTTGTCTAGTTTAGCTCACGTGGATGTCAATAGCATCAATAAGCAGCTTTAAAGTAGGGAAAGCAACTGCAAAGGTGGTTGGCTTGAAACTAAACTAGACTATACATATTTTTAGAGTCACGAACTTCATTTTAAAATAAAATAAATAAGATTATATGTACTTAACACTTAACTACACTATTTTAGAAATCCAATAACCGTATAATTTAGGAACAATAACCTTTGATTTCGCCACACAAACAGGTGTAGGCTACATGATTAGCAGCACGGTCAGATAACAATTCAACCACCACAATATATTCAATTTACAAAGATTTAAAGTAGAGAAAGCAGCAAATCATCACATTTAAGAAGCAAATGCTTTTGCTTGACAAAGTGTATGAAAAACTATGAATAACAAAATATTTGCGGGTTCCTTTATTGTCCATCAACAACTTGATTCATTAACTATTTCAGCTTCATGTTCCTTGCAAAAGTTGTAGCTGATGACAATTTAACAGCTGATTTCTCCACTGATTTCCACTTTCTTGACCCGTCTCTGCTGTGACCCAGGATCCTAACAGTCTAATGATTTAGATGTGAGTTTAAAACACCGCCCCCGCAGAAAAACAACATGCATAACACATTAATCACCACAAACTGTGAGCTGCTCTTTGGCAAAACCTGTTTTTATGAGCAACTGACTTAGCAATAAACCGGTTTCTGATGCTCTTTAAGGACTAAACTAAAAATGTTGCCACGCCTCAATAAGTGCAATCAAAACAGGTATTTTGGATTTGGACTAAAACACTTGCTAACTCAAACTTATTTGTCCAGAAATGAAACGTTCAGCTGTAAGAAAACAGTGCAATGGCAGCGTTCACCCTGCTGCCAGCCTAACCCATCCGATTCTAATGTCTGAGACTGAATACCAACCCTCTCAGCCGCCTATGTGAGGATACAAATATCAATACCAAATACCAGTGAGCCAAAGCAGGAATCCCAGCTGGGGGATAATTTTAGGTTTTCAAGGGTCACAGCAGAGACACTCTGTCAGGAAACACTGCACCGCAGCTAATCCAAGTAACGCAAGAGTAGAATCGGCGCAATAAATTAGGTAAATAATATTTTAAAAAACAAGTAACAAAAATAAGTTGTTATTTTGTAGGATTTACACATTTTTTAAAATGTACATCCCATTACATACAGTTGCTAACAAACTAATAATGTACCTTTCTGGATTTACATAGGCTTACAAAAGCCCCCTGACCATGCCCGGACCCAGTCACTGCAGTACTTTGAGATTTTCCCCAGACCTGACATGTGTGCAGATCTTCATGGGTTTTTGGGTACCCTAATATGATAAGTTACATAATACAGTAGAAAAACAATAATAATTATAATAATCTTTACAAAAATAATAGGTTGCTTGCAGAGAAAATTGATCAGCGACTCTTTTGGTAATTGATTAATTGTTTGAGTGATTAACAAGCAACAACTTTCTCTGGTTTCAGCTTCTCGAATGTGAGGATTTGCTGCTTTCCTATATTTTGTGTCACTGCAAAATAAATATTTCACAAAACAAGACATCTGAAGACATCACAGACTAACATGATTAACAAATAAATTCATTTCCAGATAAATCAATAACAAAAACATTGTTAGTTGCAAACACTAGGTCATACAATAAATTATCAGTGAACTGAAGCACATATAGTTCCCAGTGTAGCTGCAGTGTGTCAGCAGGGATAATCTCCCACTCTGACCTACTATTATTATCCAGGTGTAACCTGATTTGACACGACTGGCTTTTATATGAGTCACCGATGACCACAGCTCATACTGATGACATCACCCACCGTCCCTTGTCCCCCTCAACCTTAACACAGACCAGCTGACTCCTTAAAGTAATGCGATTTGGTAAAACGTTTCCTGGACATGTACCACTACAGCTGACTCAGATATGAATTTATTAAGAGATAACTTGCCGGAAAAGGGCTGCTCCCTAAAGTTAACGCAATTAATGCATCTTTTAAGCACTTAATGAATGACAACATCATGCATAAAGACAGATGATGTTGTGACGCCTCTGAATTCACTGTGGCCTAGAGCTGAACTATGATGGCTATTAAAATCCTAAAAAGGCGTGTACAGTATCTGGACACATTGTGAGATTGTGTCATTAGAGTAAACGTGCACCACTACAGATGCATACATTTTAAAATGACGTAAATATCCAGTATATTTAATAAAGTATTAATACAAATCCAAGGATAAACAGATTATTTAATGTTATCACAATCACCAATACAATTTATGGAATTGCAGAGAATCTGCACTTCCATAAATTGTGCAGCTGGTGCTACGTACTGATCAGAGCATTAGTCATACATGTAATAATTTGTAGTAGTAGAAACTATTTCACAAATAGTCTTTAGTCTTTACATAGCCGACGGTGCATATCAATCATTTTTATTTATGCAAATGTGGTAATTAATTGTCTTTAAGTATAAAGATACAGCAGAAGATTTTCTTCACAGAAAGCCTATCTTAATCAAAGTGCTGGTGGTAGTATCTAAAAATAGACAGACTGTCCTTAAACTGATAGGGACTAATTCTTGTTTGTTTTAATGTTATTTTAATGTTATAAAAAGGTAGCATGCTCCCTGAAGAAATCATCACAAAAAAGGACAAACTGATTAACAAATATAACTACCACACAAATACACTACATTTTAGCAACTTTACCAAAATCTGCAAACAGTCAACTTGACATCATAATAGAGAAAAATTGCTTTATATTTCAATCATTTCTGCCCAGTGACAAACAATGAATCTGGGTCTAGGTAATCACTTAACAAGACTGATGGTCTGTGCTCTGTAGGTGAAAAGGTAAGGAAATTGATGTATTGCCTGCTCAGAAAAATAGTATCAGCATGATTTTTAGTGGAGGACTGGGCTCCTGTTTGCAATCTGAATTAAAAAGGTTGCAGTTAATGATGATGCAGTTAAAATGCAGTTAATGATGATAGACCCAAAAGTGGCAGACCACCGCCAAAAATATCATTTCTAACAATCTTCTGCCATAAACACTGCATTCACTCTCCCACATCCATGTAATCCCAGCTGTCACTCCATATACACATGCACATCACAAGTGGACAGGAAAAGGCAGCAGCTCTAGTCCAGCTATTTTAGATCCGTAAAGTAAGCCAGTGAGAAAAAAAACAATACAATGGAAATAATTTAAACTACTTTGATATTCTTAAATAACCTGGCTGTTAATCAACTTGAAGGGGGAAGTTGCACCTGTCTCTCTAACTTTTACACTGACAGGCTCGATAAAAAACCGCACTGACCCCCTCACTCGCCCAACAGACTACAAATCCGGATAGATCCTGTGGCGTCTCCTCACTGTTTCACTCAACACTGACTTTCAATCAAGTCACGTTTTAAATCCACAATAATCGATATGCCGCCCCGGGATCTGGTTCCAACTTCTGCTTGCCTCTCAACCCTTTACCGGAGAGGGGGCTCTCGGTTCGTGACTGGCAACAGAACTAGAAAATACCGGTCGGCTCGGGAATCAAACCTTGGCTAAAGCGGATAATCTCCGGGCACCGCATCAAAGGAACACACACACAGCATCCATGTTTGTTAGCCCGGCTGTTAGCCTAGCCTCCACTGAGCGATATGACTGGTTTGAATAAGCCAGCTAGCATTTAGCTCGCTAACTAATCCAAGGACAGCAGAGCTGACTAATGTTAGCCCGCTAGCTAACTCTGAGCATTGCTTACCTTGTTTGCGGTGTGGCTCCTGTTTTTTTTAAGTGAAGCGTAGCTCGATTTTTATACTCGCATCCCAGTTCAGCTTCGCTCCTCACCGCTAAACCATTCAAACAGCCGGTAGTACAGCCACTGAGCTAACGGCTACAGCGGGACGAAACAATCTGTCAATCCGTGTGAAGCGGTCGCGCAGAAACACTCCCACTCCCCCTCCGCTCGTCCCCGGTGGTTCTCGGGTGGCGACGGAAAGTGTTGCCCTGACCACGCCCCGAACTCATTTCATTGGTCGCAGGTCCCTACCTCTGAAATGTTAGGATAATGTGAGGATATTACCTCTGATCATTTAGGATATTACAGCTAACAATTCATTTAAATTTCATTCCTGATCTAAGCCGACACAGGTAGCTTCAGTACGTCTATCACCCCACCTAAAGAGCATACCGGGGAATACTGTGTATTTTCCATAGACTGTATGGTATTTTCTCAATAACATTTAATCTATTTAATAATGTTATGATAGTATCTGATAATGTTGATATTACACCTAATATCGATTAAATTCCATCCTTGATCTAAGCCTGAACTTGTAGCACAGATTCATATATTCTCATGCCAATGGACAATAATTAAAATGTCAAATAATGACTACCGGTAATAATCATGATTATAATAATCATCTTTATATTAACTATTAATTTATGAATAATAATAGTAATTTTATACAAACAACAAAAATTATTAATTTTCTTTATTAGTTTGAGTTTCCACAGGTTGTCCACAGTTTGTGGAATGAGGAGATAGATTTTGTCCCTACGGTTGTCTTTCTCCACCCGTTTTGCAGCAAGCCCCGCCCCACTGTGGTATGATTGGCATTTGGTGCTTCTGTGCGTTTTTGTGATTGGATGCTAACTTTGCGAGAAGCTCAAAGGCGTGCCAATCATAGCACAGTAGGGAGGGGCTTGAAGAAAAATGGGTGGGAAATAAAATATTACGCGTCGTGCGCACAGTAAATCAACACGGAAGTGAGCTTCGTTACTAGCAAGCCACGTACAGAAGAAAAACTTGCTAACGGAACTTCAGGTATTTGAGTACGATTCATTTTGGAAACGTCAGTTTTATATAAAGTTGTTTGAATGACCCTCCTTTAAAGAGTTGGCTGTTATTTCCAAATTCTGAATGATTTTAAGCTTGCCGGATAATACGTTGTAAGATTTTGGCCAAGTCACGGGCTAACATTAGCATTAGCATTGACAACCAACATGACACAGCCAGAACTCCGCACAGATAACGATAGCTAGCTGGCTAACCGCTACTTCTGTTAGCTTCGCTTTGAAAAAGTATTTTTGTGACACAAACAAACTTTTTCACACTCGTGAAACTTTTGGATCAGACAGCAACTGTATTGTGACGGTCAGACATCACGTTTACAGAGTAAACTATATATGAAAGAATCAAAAAGATGAACAACTCGTCTCGTGACGTTAAGTTCTTTGTTTATCAAATATGATAGTCAGGGTTAGTAATAATCGGGACAGTAGGGCTGAAAAAGTGTAGCCTTAGTAGTAACTAGTGTAATGAGTTGTAATTAGTAACTAATTAGGAGCTAAAAGGATCACAATTAGTAGGTAAAAATGAAATGTAACGTTAACTGTTACCCGATATTTATTAATTTGCCATGTTGTAACGTGACATTTTCATGCACAAGAAATTTGTCTTGGATTTGATCAAGACTCCAACATTCAAAAGTAATTTACAAAAGTGGTGCATTTCAGTCTCTGTCCAAAAGTTCATGAAATAATTTCTGTTGGTCAGTAAAATAGAAATGGCACTAAACATTCCAACTTACTTTAACTTCGTTTTCTAGTTTTGTTACTCATGTCATTAATAATCAGCCACAGGGAAATGCTTATATGGTTCTTGTAAAAACACACTTTTGTCTTTTTCCTTTTCCTCCAGTATTCAGCCTGGTTTACAAAGAGATCTAAAGATGTCGTCAGGTGCTCTATTTCCAAGTTTGGTGAGCGGATCTAGGGGAAGCTCTAGCAAGTACCTGGTGGAGTTTCGTGCTGGTAAAATGACCTTGAAGGGGAATGTAGTGACACCAGACAAACGCAAGGGCACGGTGTACATCCAGCAGTCCGACGACTCCCTGATTCACTTCTGCTGGAAGGACAGGACGACTGGGAATGTTGATGATGTGAGTAACTATAAACTTAATAATTCTAGAGGGAGTGTGTCTGACCTTGTTAAAACTCAGCGTGACAGAAGATGTTACTTTCCTCAGACATATTTTACATTCCTCAAAGAATACAATGACACTGGCAGCGCTCAATGAAAGAAAATACTTTTGCTTTTTTATATTCATTCTGTATTTGTACACGCAAGCATTTTTCATACAAACAATGCTGCCACATTGACTTGTAATTTAGCTGACATTCTGCCAAGCAAGCACTCTGACAGTGTCTTTATTTCAGAGCTGCAGTGATGCTGCTGCCCTGGTTTTCTCTTTTGTAATTGGTTGCTGATGATTTCTTGTGGCAGAGAAACCTCAGTGAGCCCCCAACCCCTCTCTCTCTTGAATGTCTGACATTGTGCCTTTCCTTTTCTAGGATCTGATCATTTTCCCTGATGATTGTGAATTCAAGAGGGTGAGCCAGTGTACCACTGGACGTGTCTATGTGCTAAAGTTCAAGGCTGGATCCAAGAGACTGTTCTTCTGGATGCAGGTGAGAGGAAGAAAAAGAGACTCTTTGTGAGTGCAAGACATCTGCGTCCATTTGTGTGCAGGCAGATGGATGTTCAATAGATGGATACTGAAGTGGAAGGCAGAGTGATGAGTAGAGAAGAAGAGAGATTATTACAGTCATGCTGCCAGGTTGTGCATGGCTGTAATCAGTGTAATCAGTGTATTTGTCAGACAGCCACACATTTTTTCCCGTCAGTAGTTTTCCTTTCATCTGCTCCATTGTGGAGGGATATTTTTTAATCAAAGAAACAAGGTTATATCATCATGAGAATATTTATAACTTATAATAACCGGTTTAAACTGTTGATACACATTTTGTCTATTAGTTTTCTGCAATAAGCTATGTGTGTAATTAGGTTTTTACACTGAGACAAAAGAACAATTAATTTACATTTATAGTGGGCTTGTAATTTTTTTTTATCTTCTTGTCTTGCGTGACCACATAGATAGAACTGAAAGAATTGAGTCTGTTAATTTGGTCTTGTCTTGCCTCATTTCCACCAGGAGCCAAAGACTGACAAGGATGAAGAGCACTGTCGTAAGGTCAATGAGTACCTGAACAACCCTCCTATTCCTGGAACGGCAGGGAGCGGAGGCGGCAGCGGCCATGAACTTTCCGCACTCGGAGGAGAGGGAGGCCTGCAAAACCTGCTGGGAAATATGAGCCACAACCAGCTGATGCAGCTGATCGGACCAACAGGACTGGGAGGATTGGGTGAGCAGCACTAGATACTTCTTTGACACATACTCAACACAGAGGAGATTCATTAATGTGCTGAGAGAAGAGACGTCTTCCAGGAAATAACCCTTAAAAACAACACATCACCGTCTCAGGATTTTGTTGTTTCTGGAATCTTTTTTAGCGGTTACAGCAGTTACCTTTAAGTTGACAAGTAAATGTAGGTTTGTAAAACCAAATTGCATGTTTAAAAAGTCAAAGACATGTAGTTGCATTTTGGCCTGCTTTATAAAAAGACCTTGGATGTAAATAAGAAAGCTAGAGTTAAGAGTCTCTCATTCTAACTCTTAATAAGGCAATAGCCCTTAGAGTAGACCATCAGCCATAATGCTGTTGAGTTTGTTCACTTTATTTTTCTAAAGTTTGTCCAGAGTTTCGTCTTTTTTTTTCATAATGCAAACAATTGTGATTTTCAACTGTTAAGCTATATATTTTTATTCCAAAATGTCCTGTACTAATTAGAACAATATGACATTATAGTTTCTTATTTTGAAGTAGTGTTAAAATGTCACTTTAACAGATCTTTTTCCTTGTACCGTCGTTCTCACATGCTCGGCCAAGATTCTGTCAGAAAGAATCTGAGATAAATTTGGACCCTTTTTGATTTGCTTGTGTTTGTCTAAGGAGGTCTGGGAGCTCTAGCAGGACCTGGACTTGCCAACTTGCTGGGCAGCGGAGGACCAGCCACCAGCAGCTCCTCATCTAGGTGAGCCAGAACACCACACTCACAGCACCACTTGTCATTACAGATGTAGAACATAGTACATGTAAAAATATAATAACTTAATATCAAATATGATACCTCTTTTGTCTGCTTCCCTTGCCTTTGGGCCTGCTCCTCCTTCTCAGCTCTCGTAGCCAATCAGCAGCAGCCACTCCTGCATCAGGTGGAGCCCCCAGACAGAGCTCCTCTCAGGCCCCCACCACCCCTGTGACTCCCGCTGCCTCAGCTGTCTCCCCTATTAGTGTTGCTCCCTCCACACCAGGTACATGAAGTACAACGTTGTGAATATGCAACAGTCACCTGCTAATTAATTAATTACTGTTTTTATTAGACTAGACAGCTGTACAGTCATGGTAATCAGACGCCCTGAGCACATAGTCCAGGCCGTCTTAATACATTTAGTGCGGTCTGGTGTTTGATGATATTTAAAAAACAAACAAAAAAAAACTTAGATGTGAAGACGAGTTGGCCGATTCATCGAAATGCCCTGTAAGTGGATTTATGGTCTTGAAATAAAATCCAGAGTCCTCCCGAGACCGAGACAAGACAGAGTGCAAATGCGGTCGAGTCCGAGATGAGACCAAGACCATCAAAAAGTGGTCTTAAGACCAAGACCGGTCTTGAGTACTACAACACTACCCAACGCCACAATTTTTAATGAAGAAAAGTTCCAAAAATGTTTGTGTATGCTGTCAATTGTAGTTGTTAGAAAGAAAATCAGAACTGACGGGTCAGACAGAAAATTGTATTGTATTGTAAAATCGGCGCACCTACAAGTGTTACTTAGTGTAATCCTTAGAACATTCTGTCTGTTCTGGGTATCTTACCTGATGAGTCCATTAATAGTAAGTTGATAAAAAATTGTGACACATACGACCAAAGAAGCCAAAACGCCAGAGATCAACTCATGTTGGATTTGTAAATTTAATCATAAATCCTATCATTTAAGGTTTTAACAACCCATCAATCAAACTCCGTTTCTCTCATACTGCTTAGGTTAACACTTTATAATTATGATTCAGCTTTGTGTTGTGCCCCATCTGAAAACCTCTTTCAAAAAGAAATGTCTCACATTTGCTATTTCATGGGGCCGTTTTAATGAAGATTAGAAAAGTGTTTCATTGTTAATAATTTAATTATTAAATTTAATTTAATAATTAATGTCAAATAATTGCTGCAAAATATGTCTCCACATGCCATGAAGTGAGGACAACCAGTGGAACCTCAGACTGATAAATA
>JAPMOB010238599.1:0-39532 GCA_029875015.1 Lepomis gibbosus | reverse complement strand
AACATTCTCCAGACCTGGGCTTACGTGTTCAAAGCAATAACAGGTTACAGGTTTGTTTACAAAAACGTGAGTCCTAATTGGCTAACTACATAAATTGTTCAGATTTGTTAAGACAAGGACTTTTTTTTCCAATTTCTGTTAAACCCAGGTGAGGATCTGTTTTGCCCATTCCTATTTCAGTGATCGTGTTCTCTTCTTCTTGTTGCAACCTTTGGTAACACCTTCAGGACATTAACTACTACACAAGGAAGAGGCAGTGAGCGACTTTGACAAAATAAATCAGTCCCAACATGTACAGGCCTATTAGTAATTTTTCTATGATTAAGGGAAGAAAAAAAAATTATTATGATGATCAATGCTTGTTTCTCTTACGTTAAAACACTATTCTTGCTATAAATAGACACAGAGCTGTTAACGTGATAATACTTTAGTTCAGTTGACTAATACTGTTGTAGGAATTAGCGTAAAAAGGAAACAGTTTACTGGCGAATGAGACTAAAATGAGACACATGGGAGGTTTTCCAATTAATTCACTCAAACCTGAACATGAATAAAATGCAGTGCGCAGGTTTATAGAGAACACTCATTCCCTGCAACCCAATGTGTCACACTGTAATCTTGTCTTTGCTGGTGTAATTAATGAATTTATCTTTCCAACCCCCCCCAAAAACACTCTCCTAAAGATAACAAATGAAAAAAACACACACAATCACACCCCTCCTCCAAAAAAAGCCCCCAAACATTAAATATGAAGACTCATCCAGAGCGCTGTGAGGATCATCCACAACACCGGGTTACGTTTTTGTCGAACACAGAGTCAAACTCTTCGAGATGAGAGTCCAAAAAAAACAGCAGTGTGTGTGTGTGTGTGAGCAGCCGGGTCAGTTTGTCTTGACGTATTTGTGACATATTTACAAAGCAGAGAGTGGAGGACGAAGAGGAAGTTATGTTTGTTAGGCGGTGGGGCTGAGGATGCCTGCGGTCTGAAGGCTTGACCTCTGAGTGGGGGGAATACATGCGGTTCCTGATGATGTTCTCACAGCCCTGCACAAATCGGAATCAAATTCGCAGCGTGCGTCGAGATCTGGGCCTCCGTACGAGCTCGTCACTGCTGTTGTGAGGAAAAAAAAACTCCTTCTCTAATTTTCAAAACCTCTGAAATTGCATCGTCATCACTGTTTTGTTTTTTGAATTACAGACATTTTTAGAGTTATATGGTTTCACCAGACTATAGCGATGGTCTCACACACATCCAAACACACACACACACACACACACGCACACAGCTCTGTAATCAGATGCAGAGGTTCAGGAGGGCCTTGGTTTAGGTGTTGCGTACAGCTAAGGCCTGTTCCAGCTCCTGTCTCCTCTGCTGGATCTGACGAGGAAAGAGAAGAAGACGTGAATATTTAATGTGAGCATCCTGAAGGCAGAGAGTTGTTGTCAGATGAGTGTAGAAGATAATTAGATGCCTTCTCCTCACCTTGCAGTAGAAATAGCGGCTGACAGCCTCCTGGGACCAGGGCTCGTGGTAAAACGCCGCCCTCCTCTCCTCTTCCGGGTTCCCCACCACGTCTGTCATTAACTACAGACAATAAGCAGGTAAAGTCAACAAAGCTGCCATTTATTTCAGAGGCATGTTTTTGTTATATTTGTGGAAAATTCTCGAGATCCTGACAGCAATCAATTAATCAAATGAAAAAAATGAAACATATCCAGTATCAGTGGCTGTTTCAGAACTGCAACACGCACGGCCAATCATTTCATTTGGTGCCTGTCTACCTGGGCACACTGCCTGTGCACTCACTGCACATGAAAATGTCTTTTAAGGGTGTGGCTTTGGAGAGAGGCCTGAAGGGAGGAGGTGGGATTTTTTCAGTAAGATACTTTCAAGATCTAGCTATCTTTTGCTACTTCCTCCATCATTACCTACCTCAGCTTTAATTATAGGACTAAATAACAACTATCGTTAATATTGGTTGAAGATAATCTTCAACCAAGCCCAGCTGCCCTTGATTTTAACCTTCCTCGGATATCGTTAATATTATACAAGGTATGTGGTGAATGTTCAGCTGCTGTGTGATATGGGTGGATACAGTTTGAGATTCTTTTTTGTTTTTTAATAAACTAAATATTGCAAATAAGCTGTTTTTCTGAATGTATTGTTAATTGAATGAAAAGCCCGACTTGTTGTTTAAATGGTTTTACATTCATGCATAATCCCTCTGCATTTTATTTCCCGCCCAAACATCCAGAACATAAAGGCAGCGAGTTGTTTCAATGTGGCTTAAAGTTACGAAAGGCAGCGACGTGTGGGCGCGTAGAAATTGCAGTATCGAACCTTAAGGTCTCGGCTCTGGGATTTGAGCCAGTCCTGGATGTAGCCCTTGGGATCTCTGGAGAAACTGAGCATGAAGTCCCTCTGGATCTTCAGCTGGTTGATGGACTCGATGGTCTCATGGATCTGAAAGAGGTAACAGGAATGTTACTATACATCAGGGACAAAGCAGAAACCTCAACCTCATCTGAACAATCCGTTTATCCTGAAAACAGTATCCAAATTAGATAAGAGTGTATCACACAGAAACAGTTATCATGCAAATGTAAAATGGCAATAAACTGACAAAACATTAACGTGCCACAAAGCAGTTCTGTGAATTCTGTTGAATTAAGTAGTCACGGTAGGGACATGTCCCCACCAATATCCAGCGAATACTGAATTGGCCCTGGCAATCTTTTTTAATATAACCACTGTTGTCTGTCAGTGTCTTCCAATTTATTTATTACAACGGTAAACAGTCAGTAGCAAATTAGCGAGAGAATAACATCATCCTGAAGGCGGAATTGTAGTCTGTCAACTATGACGGCCACTGTTGTAACATTTCAGGAATAAGGTCATAA
Organism: Lepomis gibbosus; assembly: GCA_029875015.1. Classification (NCBI taxonomy): domain Eukaryota; kingdom Metazoa; phylum Chordata; class Actinopteri; order Centrarchiformes; family Centrarchidae; genus Lepomis; species Lepomis gibbosus. The sequence continues at coordinate 36,631 of JAPMOB010238599.1, read as the reverse complement.
CAGAATAAGTCGCTTTGAGTCGTATGTGCATGTGTCGTATTTCCTGTTAGTGTCCAGTTATTTAGGCTTGTAAAATGTTTAGACTGCAGTGTCTCCTTTGACCGGCAGCTTTGTGTCTCTGCGTCACCCCTCGCTCAGAGACACCTTTGCTCTGTTTGGGACTGTCTCTCTGCTTCAGGATGCTTCCCACTTTTTCGGAGGTGCTGAAGTTAACATATGTGTGGACTTGTCGTGAGATTTATGCGGCACACTTGTCTCAACGTAACATAGAGTCAGTTCTGTATCATATCAGCAGAGCAATTTTTAAATTCTGACCTTTTTCTCATAATATTAAGACTTTTATCCTGACATGTCAGAGAACAAAGAGAGAACAAGAGAGTTTTTGAAAGTACAGAAAGTTTTGAACATGAGCAGAAACTTGCTGAAACACAGGAGCTATTAAAATTTATAAATTAGGTTCAGTTCAGTTTGTCACTTGTCATTCAACCATGTAAAACATGGAGGAACGAAAATCATGTTTTACATGGTTGAACCACCATAAAACATGAGTTTCATTCCTTAAAATTAATTAATTTATCAATGAAGTGAAAAGGTTCCACATTTAAAGTTGCTTCCCCAAACAAAAGACACAAAGAGGAACACTAAATCATGCCTGCACGTGCACTGACTCAGCAGGGATGCTATTACATGAGAAAAGTTGATCTATAGAAGAAACATATCTGAAAGCAAAAAAGATTGCCAGAGAGCCTTACTGCAATATATTGTGTTATAGTTTTAGATGCCACTTGAATTTTGCATTACCCTTTACATAAATAAAGACATTGACACCACAAGTTGGTGCAGAAAATTTCACCAGAAAGCAGGAAATTTTCTCTGGGCGGACCTCTAGTCCGCTTAATATGTGTCCCCTCCAATGTTGATGAAACCTCCGCCTAGCAATACTTGTTTTCAGTGTATGTTTTTGGTCCCACCCATCCTTCCTGCTCACCCACAGTCACCTGCTCTTGACAAAAATGTCAGTTTAAAAAGTAAAATGTGAATAAACGAGTCCCACGTTTAAAACAGTGGGGCGTGAAATCCACTGCAAGAAAGCTACTGCAATAAAACTCCATTTAAAAAATACATGCAGTAAAACTGGCTGTTTCCATGAGGCAGCTCACGTATCACCTCAGTGTGATGAACAGCATCAAAGGTAAAGCAGAATCAATCCAGAGTTTGTATTCTGTGACGCTGGAGGTCTCACCTTGTTGTCGAGCGAAGCGATTTCCTGCTGGTTGGCAGTGGAGAGGAGGAAGCTGCTCATCTGGCTCTTCAGGGGGTCTTCCACCTCCACGTCAATGTCGTAGCAGGCAGTCTTCTTCTGGTCGTTGGGATCCACGCTGACCGGAAGCAAAACGTTTATTTATGCACAAGTGAGAAAATCATCACAGAACCTCGAGAAATCATCTGCAGGATTACTGAATCCATGAAATACTTCTGTTCCTTAAGTAGATGTTCTTTTCTTTTGTATAGCGAATGATCTGTCAGTCTGTGTTACAAGTCTACAAAAAGTATTCACTGTACAGTCAACTGCTGCCACCTATTGTTTATGAGCTCAATGGCCACCACTTGCGGTGCAGTAGTAACTTTGTTCATTTGATCATAGTTCATTTCTGATTTAAAATGATTTTATTTACTTAGTGATGAAGTTATTTAGAAATGCAAAAAAACACTACTTTAAAACTATTTAGAAAAAGCTTGAAGAGGAAAGAAATAAAACCTTTATAGCTATTTTTGTAAAATGTCTTTTTAAATTTTCTACAGGTTCTGGGAAAAACTCTCCCCCATTTATAACAAAAAGACATTGTGGCACAAATACAGCAGAAGGGAACCATGTGCAAAACATATAATAGAAGCTCTTCTTCCTATTTTTATCATCTTGAAAATAACAGTTTTAATTACAACTGTAAATAAGGCAAAATAAGTTTATTTGTATAGCACATTTCAACATCAAGGCAATTCAAAGTGTTTTACATAAAACATAAAAGCAACAAAAGGAAACTGAAAAAAAAAACACATTAAAATATCATAAGGTCTATGTACAGTAAGACATGAAGCTACCTGATAACGTGGTTGATGACGATGGGGTCGGGGGGTAGGAGGAGGTTGGTGAGGCGCTGAGGAATCTCAGAGAACTTCAGCCGAGGGCAGTCAAATATCTGTAGAGGAAGGGAAACATAACATTTAAAAGTTTAAAGCTTTAAAGTGCAGTTATTACAACACATTTTACTTCCTTGAAGTGTTAAAATATATGTATATTTAAAAAAATATAGGGTGGAAGAGCATGTTGGTTCATTTTTCTTGACTGAAATGGAAGCAGCTCACGTTGTCCAAGTGATATATTATCATGATATCTGTGCAACAGCAGTGTGATTTATGGCACATAGAGAGTCCCGTACCTGTTGGAAGTACTTGTCACAGTTGATGTACTCCTTGTCATGGGAGTCCTGCAGCTTGTTGGTCTTGACGTACTGCCAGAGGGCCTGGATGATGCAGGAGCGGGTCTGGGTGTGAATGCCAAGCAGGCGAGCCAGGCGAGGGTCCAGCTTAAACTGGGGAGGCTGTGGAGACAATACAACCGCATTACAAACACCTTTTTATAAACGGCCACCTCAGAGCTTTTGCATCATCACATCTGACACCTTTACCCCCCCCTTCGGCTTAAAAACGGACTTTAGGTTTGAAAATGGAGTCTCAAATGCACTCTAATGTTTCTGTAGCCTGGCGGTTATCAGTGATGTCAGGCCTGCAGGTTGTCGTTACAGCAGCTGATTTCATGGCGTGGATTAGTCACAGAGTTGTAACAGAGGAGAGTCTATTTCTGGACAGAGTTGTGAGCTGTTGTGAGACTGTGTGAGCCCCCCCACCTGGTAGTCCAGCATCAGCAGCAGAGTGCAGCGCACGCTTACGTCTCCCGGCCTCTTCACCTGGAAGCCGTCCGTCTCCTGGGTGGTGGGCGTGCGGTGCCACTGAAAGTGCAAACCACCAAACGTTGACTACACACCCCAAACAGAGCCGGTGTGTTCAGATGAACAGTGACAAACACTATTAATCATAACCACTAATTAATTCCTGCTTTAAAGGCTCTGACAACCTACTTCTTAATATGTGCGATGGGATCCAACATGAACACACAGGTAGAACTGTTTTGGTCATTTTACATGAGAGGTCACTTTTTTGTTTTTTTCTCTGGCTTTCTTGCAAACCACACCCACACAGTCCCGATGAAGCAGATTACACTTCTTTAGCGAGTGGCATGTATCCTAATTACTTTGTTGATTCCCTGACTTCCCCACGTTTGTGGTTTTGAGTGGATTATCTCAATAGCTATTGAACTGATTGCTGTGACATGTGGTATGTGGACATTCATGTATAAGTCAGGATTCATTGTTATAACTTTGGCGATCCCGTAGCATTTCATCCAGCCATCCAATATTTTCAATTTAACATTTAGCTTTATGACTGGATCCCTGCAAAAACGAATTACATTTCCCCAGCTGTACATTGTGTTTAGCGTTAATTAGCAAATGCTAGCATAATAACATGCTAAACCAAAATGGTGAACATAGTAAATATTATATATAGTAATATTATTATTATTGTGAGCATGCTAGCATGCTGATAATGCTTGCTGACAATAGTGAATAAATAAATATACTGTACATATAAGAGGATTTTTCTTCCTGGTCTTTACTGTGACTATTACGAAATATTTAATGTTTTAGAGATTTGAAACCTATTTTTCAGAGGTTTTAAGGAAATCACAGACAATTTGAAGCTGGAGATTTGCCACACTTAAAAAATGCACAAAAAAAGAGCAAATAAAAAAATTCCTTGAGTGCAGCTGTATCTAGCAGCCTTGATCTTGGCCCAGAGTGCCAAGTTTGGGTTTTTGGTGTAAGGGAACATTTCTACAAAGTGGCCATGCACCGTGTGCTGAGAAACCAAGATAGCAAAAGGTTAACTGTGTGGCTGTATAGCTGAATGTTATCACACTATCAGTAGAGACCTGAAATAACTAAAAGCTAAATATCAGACCGGCTAAATACAACTATTTCCATAAGATTCTGTGTTTTAGTCTTTGTATTTACAGATATCAGAGCCTCCTCTGTATTTAACCACAGATGAAATGCTATTTCCATTTCCATTTTATCTTAACTGACACTGAAAAGAAAAAGCACTTTAAACAGCGTCTTCAGTACAGTTGATTGCAGTGACTTGGCATGCAATACAGAGTAATGTTTGCCTCCACCCAATGGCTGACTCAGAACAGATACTGATTGTACCTCAAGGTAGAGAAAAAATTCTTTTGATGGAAAATCATTCAAAGCGACGCACCTGAGTGCCTTGCTAAAACACCCTCTTTAAAAGGAGGAACCTTGAGAAGTCATAATTTTCACTCTGAAACACTTAAAGTGTTTTTTTTTAAAGCCAATACATTTTTCTGAAGATGCGACATGAAGGGCAGCTAAAGATTGTTTTTTAATACGTAAACACTTGTTTTTGCTCCAGCTCTCACGCCTGCATTTTAAAACAACCTGCAATGTTAAAAAGAAACCCACCCCCTTTATGTTGTAATACAAAATCAATTTATTAAAAAGGAGAGAGGGCAGTCCAGTCTCTCCATCTGTTTTATTATTGTATTCATCCAATGTGGATGTACAAAGGAGCGGGTTAGGTGGGGTGAATGTAGCTCAAGACACCGCAAAATAGCTATTTTCAGTGAAAGTCTTACCTCTGCATAATGAAGAGGCCGTCACTAACCCTGACTGCAAGACTGAACAGTCCCTGATTGGTGTAGCATACAAAAGCTATTTTTTTACTAATGGATGTGAGCTCATATTAAAGCACTCATTTTTGAAGCGACAAGTTGTTTCCAGTATTTATGCTACGCTAAGCTAGCTTCACATTTAACCGACAGATGTGACAGTGGACAGTCACGCTCTTTTTGTTGTTTTGCGCTCCAACTCGTTGGATTTGAAATCAAAGAATGATTATCGGGGTGAAATGCTTAGCTTCAGTTTTAATGGACATTCCTCACAGCAGACTTGTCATGGAAAGAAATGCACAGGTGATGGTAATTTCATTAACAATGTCTGTTCTGTTAAAGCCCCTACACACCTGTTGTCCACCCACACTGCTTTTCTTAAAGCTAGTATAAAGGATATTATATATAAGAATGTATCAAATGACAAACAGTGGGTCAATGTGAAAGGGGTCTGTCGCCTGAATCTGCAGCTTCCCTCGGCTTTAGGCAGCTTTATTCTGAGTTTCAGCTCTTTGTTTAAATGTCTGGCTCGCAAATGTCGGACAGACGCAGTTAGCGACTAGCTGGTGAACATAGTAGAGCATTTAGCAGCTAAAGAGGGAGATATTTCCCGCAGGGGTTGGTAGAGACCAAAAACAGAAGCTAAAAGATGGTTAATATCGGACTGGCTGTGGTCAGACACGGCAGATGTTTTCACTTCTGGTCACAAATTCACATGTGAAATTACGAGGCTCTCCAATATCCAGCTAGTTTGAGAGACGGGTAGGACTGACCTTTCATCCAGCAGTTACTGTTTTTTATGTCTTTGTTTTATAACCGGAAAGAGAAATTATACAAGCAGCAAGTAAAGCGATGCTTGGCTCTGGTGAGTGCAAGGACAGTGAAGGACATAAATAGTGTTTGTTGAAAAGCTTTTTAATTTACAATTCTATAGACTGCATTTGCAGTTTATGCTTTTAACACTACCAACGCTAGGGTCATTCCCTCCTGCTTTCCGCCACACCATGTGAGTAAATTTCATCTCTCCGCTGTCGATCCGTTTGCTGACTATAGCCGCCTTCCTCCATGAAGACGCAAAACAAACTTTTTAGAGTCACCTTTCAAGACAACAAGGTTGTGTTTTAATTAGTCAAAAGACATGTTTTTGGTTGAGTTTTCCTTTAAAGGTGGATCTCTGCGCTTTACCCTCATGTTCACGGACTGTACTGTATCACGTACCTAGCATCTTAGCATGTTTGTTATTTGCCACTAAAAGTGTAAAATTAAATTCAAGGGTTTACAGTGACATTTAAAGGTGCTGTTTTATCCGTGTGCTTCCTGACATTCATGTCAGGTAGTATTAAACACTGAAAAGTCTGTAAGGTTTGATCAGATGGTGGGTGTGGTCTTAAAGTTCTTAAATTAGCCTGTTCCTCTGTGCACAGTGTGTGGCAGCCATGTGTGAACTGACCTCAACTAGGTGGTTGTCAGGACCGTAGAGGTCTTTGTCCAGCTCGATCACCAGGCTCTTAAAAAATGAAGAGAACTTCTTCTTTTGCTTCCCCGGCTGTGGAACAGACAGACAGAGAGAGACAGAGAGAGAGAGACAGAGAGAGGCGGTCAGTTAATGTCTAAAATGAGACACATACGCACATTTAACACAGAAATGCAAACACATGTCGCCATATCTTTGCTTATAGCAGCGTTACTCATCAAAAACCCACAAGAGACCAAGTGAGATCAGAAAGACACTGAAACATTCTCAGGGTCCACTTCCTTTGAGCTCAACCAGAAATATTTGTGGTTTGTGAAACCTAAAAGCTTCTTACCGCTGTGAAACGACGGCCTTGCCACGGACTGCTGAGAACATTAGAGCTTTTTGCAAGGAAAGCTTGCAGCGCAAAACTAACGAAAGATCATTCTGCTTTTCATGCTGCATTTACAGTCTCCCTCTAAACAACTCTTCACAACACCAGTCAGTCATTTGGAAATCTGAGCCACATCATAGCCAAGAGTGACTGCTGGCCAAAAACGACCCTGAGCTGCACACTTTCAAACTAAATGGGAAGATTATGATCTCAATTTTCTTCTTTTTTTTTTAAGAGGACAAGCTATTTAACTCATAATGAATTCATCCACCAGAGATGACATAACACTACACCCTGCAGCAGCTCAGCGTCACACAAACTGCGCTTTTTAAAAGTTATTTCACTTTTAAAGTAACTACAATGTCAAAGTCAGAGTGGGAGCACTGTGTATTTTCGATGAACAAAACTCACGTCATCCAGCAACTTCCCCTCTACTCGCAGTTCCCACGATGCAATGCTGCCATCTGAGTCATCAGCATCAGGTCTGGCAGGGTTGAAGGTGTTGGATATGTAAAGCCTCAGTTTACGCTTTTGCTGCTGACACAAGGGCACATTAAAATAGCACAGTTTAAACGGACACGTCACAAAATCTTAAACTGCAGTGCTACAGGTGCTCTGTCCAAACTGATCAGCTTAATATAAAAGCAGAATTTAAAAAGTGCTTTAGTATAATAAGAATCAAGTAGTCGAATGACTCTTCTGTCTTGAAAAGAGACTTGATTTTTGTTTTAAGATGAAACAAAACTAAAAATTCTTACTTAAAGTAATTAAATAATTACTTTAAACAACATTTTTGTCCTTTCAGAAATGAAAACTTGGCATTTTAGGGAGACATCAGGGCAAACCGGCTGCTCATTAGTCACATTTTCTTGTCCTTACCTTCATGGGTCTCTTCAGCGCTTCCTGGATGTCCACACGTTTGCGCATGATGGTCTGGTCCAGTTTGCGCTCAAACGCCAGCAGATCCATGTAGGCCTGAGACTCAGGGACCAGCTCACGGATCTGCTCAGAGGGGAGACAATCCAACGTTAAAATCTTTAGAGCACATCAACTGCAACATTTCACAAAAACAAGATCAAGAAGTCAGATTTCCTTCACATCTACTCTCTGAATATCATTAAAGGCTCAAGCAGATTAGCTTGTCCGCTCTGCCTTGATGCTTTTTCAAGGACATTTAGTCCCATAACATACAGTTTTCTTTCGAGGTATGGTATAATACATAGAATAAGAGGAAAGGAATAGTTCAAATTGTTGTGAAAAATGCTTGTTCACTTTCTTGCCAAGAGTTAGATGAGAAGAAGACTGACATATCTGTAAACTACAGCCAGCAGCTGGTTAGCTTAGCTTGGCTGGAAACGGGGAAACAGATAGCCTGACTGTTCATAGGTAACAAAATCCACCTAACAGCACCTCTAAAGCTAACTAGTTAATTAACATTTTAATTGTCCTGAAGTTTGCTATGTTAGGACAGAGCCAGGCTAGCTGTTTCAACAAGTTCCCAGTCTTAATGCTAAGCTAAGGTAACCAGCTGCTAGCAGTAGCTCCATACTGAATGAACACATGTGATTGTGGTACTGATTTTCTCGTCTAGCTGAGAAAGCAAACAAGCAAATTCCCAAAATGTCAAACTATTCTTTTAATTTCTCCTTTAAGAACCTTTAAGGTTGGAAAAAAATACACATATATTTGTTCCAGGTCTTCACTGACCCGGCTAGCTGATCCTGCAATTTTTAAAAAAAAAGTTTAGGATCTCTACTAGAATTTGAAATAAAGTTTGATAAAGTTTGGGTGCACAGCATGAGTTTGTGCTGACTGACCCACCGGTTTGACTCCAGCCAGGGACTTATGTTTGCATGCCGTTCCCGATCTCTCTCCCCCTTGATCATCCAACTAACACCCAAAAATACTAAAATACAAAAAGTAGAGGGGTTCAATTATTAACTCTTGGCTCCTGCTGGAACTAAACATTTCGAGTTTGAGGAGACCAAAAACACTTAATACCTTGTCATCCCATAAACGAATAAAAACTTATAAAGAGCAAAATTAACTGTAACAGACAATGTTTGCTTTCTATGAGACTTTTCTTCAAAAGCTTTTTCATTCCTTAACTTATAGGAAGCTGACATGAGTAGAAAAGTCCCTTTGCTGCTGCCCAGTCAACCCCTAATATGGTGGTCCACACCATCATGGGGACGCTGGGGGGATCAAAATGAGATGCAGAGTGTGCAGCCAACCAGCCAGGAGTCAGACATTACCATACCGATGAAAGTCCTCAGAGCATCAGGGGCTGCTGCTTACTTACCAAACTGTGCACACACAGTCCTCCAGTTCGCTCTTTCTCGTCCCTCCCTCGTTTTTCCCCTTTCATTTTTCTTTCTAAATGGCTGCCTTCATTGTTCTCTCTCATTCCTTCTCTATCTCCATTTCACTGCCTTTCACAGGGCTGATGTGGCGAGCAGACAGAGGAGTGTGGCAGACATTCCCTGTCCCTGACTCATTATTGTGGAGTGGCACCCCAGCCATGCCTACTGCTATCTCTGCGTCTGGGTTATGTTAGGGGATAAGACCTGAGCTGAAACGCTCACAGTCTCCAGACCTCCATAGTCTCAGTGTAAAAGCCTTCTGTGTGCTGGCCAGGACTTGGCGAGGTGATGGCGTGGCACAGGGCCGAAAACTAAGACCGCGGGATGAAAATCACAACCTCATTCGGCACAGACTCACCTGTAGAAAAGCGGGGAATCAGCCGCCTCTTTTCGGTGCCACTTATGGTTTGCGTCTGCCATTTCCCGCTGGCTATTGCAATTTAAATCAATGTGCCACCATCCAAATAACAGAATGAACCCCTGAAGAAAACCCCCTAAAACCTCCTGATCACTCCCCCTCATCCTCTCTACTCTCATTTGGAAATAACACATAATCATATGGCCCTCTGCGCCTTCCAAACAACCCCTGACATCAAAAAACGAGCAGGGGTTTTCTGTTCTGCGCACAAAAGATAATAACACACACAGAAAAAAAAAACACAGCAACAAAGGTAAAAATATGCAGCCTCACCCTTTGCGGAAGAATCTTGTCTGCCATTTTCCTTCTCTTAGCACTAGAGAGAGGGAGAGAAAGACAGAGAGAAAGAGGAAAAAGAGAGCATGTTACTATGGTGACTGATAGCGTAGCACCCAGGCCATCTGCTAAAATGCTGGGCCATATCCAGCACCCCAGCATCCCAGCTGTGTGTGCGTGCGTGTGTGCGCTCATGTGTTTGTGTGAAATGCAGCGGTCCACCTGGAGAGTGAGAGCCTCCCAACAGCCAAAAAAGCGTCACATCACACATCTCTTGCCTGACATGTATTCGCAACACACACACACACACACACACACTGCACTCTGGGGTCGTTGCAGCAGGACTCGGGTGGTGACATGACGTGTGTTCAAGACGTTTTAGGAATAAAGAGTCTTCGAGATTAGGAGAATGTATGTGTGTGTGTGTGTGTGTGGATATTTTCATTCATGAATTCCTGGCATTTCCTGCTTTGTGAGAACAACATTTGTTTGCCAATACCATGATTTTTTTAAAATCTTATACTTACCAAGGGGAGACCAAGAACAATAAGACAATCTGTGCCAGGTTGGTGCCTTTGTCAGAATTACTCACTAGCTGACACTGATAAAAAACAACAACACTACAGCTTCCTTCTCTATTCCTTAAATATTCTGTGTCTGTGGACACCTGTGATATGCGCTACACTGCAAAAAGAGCAATTCAAAAACAGTCAGCATAACTTATTTTAGGATCATATTTTTGTCATCAAAGGTAATCTTGCTTTGTGGGCGTTACATCCTCTCTGCAAAGCTCCGAGATGTGTAAAAATAAAAAAAGGAAACAAAAATTTAATGTCTTATTTCAAAGATTTCAGATTCTTCTCTGTGGTCCTGATTTAGGATATACACTCTTCAATTGAGCTAAATTAAAAGACAGTGTACTTTGTTTGGAATATGTCAAATGTCACTGCTTTTATAAAGTTTTTTTCCCTGAGATTTAGATGAGAAGATTGATACCAGTCTCACATCTGTTCGCTATTTAAAAAGTAACAGCCAGCAGGAGGTTAGATTAGTTTAGCATAAAGACCAGAAACAGTGGGAAACAGCTAGCCTCCCTGTGTCTGAAAGTAACAAAATACACCTTCCATCAATGCTAAAGCTCATTAATTAAGACCTAATATCTTCTTTGTTTAGTTACAAACACTGACGTGTACAAATGTAGTGGTTTTACAGGGGGTTATAGTTGGCTCTCCCTGCCAAAAAATAGTCTGGCACATACAGTAACGCCCTGTAAAACCATAACTTGTCATTTTTACACTTTGCTTTTTGAAAATATTTAACATACAAGATATAACTTGATAAGAAGTTAACTTTAGACCGCCGGTAGGAGGATTTTGCTATCTTCCAACAGAGCCCGGCTAGCTGTTTCCCCGTGTTTCCAGTCTGTGTGCTAAGCTAGGCTAACTGGCTACATACTTTAACAAACAGGTACAATAGCGTATTTGATCTCCTCATGTGAATCTCGGTGACAAAATGAATACGCGCCTTTCCCAAAAATGTTTGATATGGAGGACTGATTCTGACATAAAGGAAGATAAATATAGAAATGAATAAATGCTGAATAAATAAGCATCCGATAAAATGCATAAAATATACAGTAAATAAATAATGTAGGCAGTAATAAAATTATACAATGAGACATAAATGTATATATGTCTTTTAATGTGCTTCTTTATTTATTTACCTTTGCAATAATTATTTATTGTTCCTTATAATCTTCAACTTTATTTATTAATTACTTCTTATTTTAATGTGTGTGTTTTAATATTTTTGTTTTATTCTTCCTTTGCATTTCTACCCTGTGAATTTTCACAATGGTTATATATTTCTGCTTGCTCTGTTTCTCCTTGCATTTCTGCCTCATTATGCAAATGAGGAGGGGCTGTGTCTCAAGGGGTGAACTTCTCCCCTATTGGTTGACCAGTCAGACACAGAGGTCGACGCTAATTGCACACATCAACAAGCTTGCTTACACAGTCCGATGGCTTTTTTCAGTGAACTGAGGTGTTTAGCCACTCTATTTGAAGACAATACTACCAGCCACGTCTTCCTTCTTTTTTGTGTGCATGCTCTCACACAGAACTGTGGGAAAGTGAGCTGTTGTTCGTGAGAACCACATGGTCAGCTAGCCGCAGCTAAATCTGGAGTGCACTCGTATTTGAGCTTTTACGGTAAATGCTTGTTGCCAAATTTTATGCTTCTGTTAAATGTGATTGCTGTTAAGACATATTTTATGTGTGGTAATGGAGTCAATTTAAAGTTAACTTCACTGCACTTTACCAGTCTGATTTAATGTAGGCTAGTTACTGCTGTTCTATGTACAAGAAAATAACACCCAAACAATAAAATAAATTCCTTTTATATTCCCCTTACATACCTTGTTGTTTATATGTATGTACAGTGGAAGAATGAGAGCACATATCTCATTGTTACTGTGTGATTATAGAGCATGGGAGAACAGGGGGTAATTTTATTACAGCCAGACCCCTAATGTAACTACAGGATAACAAGTGGAGAACATTCAAGATTTTTTTACTGTCTGCATAGCTTATTCATCTTGTGTAATGTGTAAAGAATATAAATAAATAGGCCTACTAGGTTCCTCTTTACTTTGACATTTAAGATTAGCTGTGTTTGGTCCACCTTCATACATATGTGATATTACTACATTACTGTATAACTATAGAAAGGCAAGTTGCTCCTGCCTAAATGTAAAATACGGCAAATACGACTCATTTTAAATTAGAGTCAATAGAGCGCAGCCATGAAAGTGTCGGACCTCAGTTAGAGCGAGTGACAATAGTGTGATTGGCCAGCTGTGTATTCGTGGCTTGGCTTAGTGAAGGGTCAATTGTGAAAAACACTATAATGAATTAATAGCTGCAAGATGATGTCATTGTTTATTGGCAGTTCTATTTACCTGCACTGTAACCTTGTAGGTACCCAGAATTTTAAGTGTAATACTTGCATATTGCAAACCAAAAGGAGAGAACATAATCAAACAGTTGTTGCCACTGCTCTTTATACTGGATTAACTGTATCTGAAAAAAATGTGACCGCTGAATCAGATGACTGTGAGTCGGTTTAGTTTTCATTAATGCTAAAGTAGTTGCCTTTACAACCAAAGGTGTCTTTGAAGGTGAACTGATAAATGGTAACCTATCAGTTAATGATCACTGTGGAATGTTCATTTATTTTAGACACTGTCAACCACTGTCAATAATCCTTATGTTATATTTTTAATTCATGTGGTCCTAGCTGTCCACAAAATTTAAGGAGAAATGTGTTTTATAGCACCCCAAGAAGACTTCCTGTCAGAAAGGAAGGCATTTCAATGTACAGCTGCAGTACTTCAATCTAAGTAAAATAATTTCTCTAATATTTTAGTGTTATTTCACTTGTAATAGACAGATGTAACAAGTTTTATATTTCCTGTGAATATAATCCAATTAATCTTATTTTCATACTGTATATACGTTGTGTTAACACCTTATTTTGACCATGTGCTTCTCACAAACAACGGTTCACTATACCACAGTTCTGCGTCGTGCATCCCGCAAACTGAAAACACTGTCTGTCAGAGCGTCCATACGAAAAGGAAGGAAGACATGGCTGACAGAGTTGTCCTCAGATAGAGTTGCTAATCACTTCAGTTTACGAAAGGAAGCCATCTCTTGTGACTGTGTGGGGAGCAAGAATTGTTGATGTGTGAGTTTAGAGTTTACCTCTGTTGTCTGTCTGATCCACCAATAGGTGATTAGTTGAGCGCTTGAAACGCAGCCCCTCCTCATTTGCATAATGAGGCAGAAATGCATGAAGAATGTAAAAAGGACAGGCAGAGACATATAACCACTGTGAAAATAAACAGGGTAGAAATGCAAAGGAAGGATAAAACAGAAAAAATATAAAAACACACATAAATAAATGCATTAAAAAAAGAAGTAATTAATAAATAAAGATTATAACGGACAATAAATAAGGTAACTATTACAAAGGTAAATAAATAAGGAAGCTAATGAAAGAGATGTATTTATATATGATTGTATAATTTAATTACTACATTTATTTATTTACTGATGCTTATTTATTTATTCAGCATTTATTTATTTCTATATTTATTTCCCTTTATGTCAGAATCAGTCCTCCATAGTTTGATACAAGAGGTGGGCGATATGGATAAAACCATTAGCTTAGGCCATTTTATATTGTGATATCTATATATATTGTTATTAAAGTTTAAATGATCTGTACATATTATGGAAAGAAATTTCTGGTCTGAATTTTAATTTTTGACAAATTAAGGTGCATGTTGGTTAATAACATTGCCAGCAATGACCTAGAGCTATGACAGTGATAGATAACATGGTATAAACAACTTTACATTTCTATTGTCTCATGGTAACTATTGTCATATCGCCCAACCCTATTTGATCGAGAAAAATTCTTTAGATTACATTATATTGTATAATATTATGTTTGTAGAAAGGGATTTTTTTGCAGTGTAGAGAAATGTCCTATCACAGAGCACTGCATCGGCCTGTGAAGCAGTATGTTACATCAGCATGCCAAATACTGAAACAAGCCTGCTGCAAGGAGAATTGAAAGATCCGGGGGTGCATTGCAAAGGAAAACACAAACCTGCATCACAACAATCCGCCATTTTAAACTGTTTTTAAAAGGGGTTTGAGATTGAATTCTTCTGTTCTATCTGAAAAAAAAAACAAACTGTTCCCATCATGCCATGCTCCAGTCCAAAGCATGCACCACTACATTTTAGGGGTCAACTTCTAGGCCCGTACGTATGGTTGGCCAAAACAACTCATTCAGGGAGTGCTGGGCTCAGGTGAAAGGCTAAATAGGCCAGAGTCATCAAACGTAAGAAAACGGACATGCAGCAGAATAAACTCCTACTTTGATCCGAGCGTGGGATCTGATTGGGGCTCTCTCATGTCCATCTGCCTCGCCGGCATCTCATTGGCTCCGGGGAATCCGACTGGCTTCCTAAGAATTGGTGAGGATTCGAAGGTTGTCCGATTAGAGTTGTGGCGAGACACACACTCAGTGGCAGCAAGTACGATGTCAGAGGGGAAACACCTGGTGGTTCTGGCTGTTTGTATGTGTGTTAAGTTCAAGGGTCTGTTAGTAGGCGTAAACTCTAAAACTCAGACATGGGCAGGCACAGGGATGGGCGTGTAACTGTGTCCATGCATGCACAAAGTGCAGCAGAGGAGGACCTGGGAGGCGTCCTGCTCATCTGAGGGACACGCTCATTCAACAAAGTTTCTCCGTGAAACAAAACAATCATGCTTCACACACACAGACAGACAATACACCGACAACGGACACACTGTGAACGTGTGTAAAAGGGAAGGGAGAAAACACGCAGTGTGCCAGTTTAGCTCTTTTGTCCGGCTCTGAATTGCAAATATGAACGTTGCATTGATGAAGTAATGTGCAGTGGGCTCTCAGGCGCAGATGAAGACAACAGGCTCGCTATTTTTCACTTATTTCCCCAAACCAAATCTCAAACCTTTCTAAGCCTAAAAAAACAGCTCCTCACCAGATAATTCTGCTCCGCACTTTAAACCTGTTTCTTTATCACATGAAGCTAGCAACGTTCCTAGGCAACCCTACAGTACAAAGGCCAAAATTACAGCAAAAACCAAGGATCAGAGGTTCATATAAAAGATCAGGGCTTTCTAAATAATGCTCCCCTCATGGGAAATAAAAGATGCATGTTTTAGGCCATGTTTTTCAAGGTGACAGCCAACACAGAAAATCTTTGTTAGCATTGTTGTTTGATTACACACTGTCAGAACAGCTTCCTTATATTACATTACAACAGAGCTGGAATGATTAACCGATTAGTTGTTAACGATTAAATTAATCACCAACTATTGTCAAAAAAGATTCCAGTTTCTTACGGGAATATCTGGAAACTGAATATCTTCAGGTTGTGAACAAAACAAGACATTTGACGTCATTTTCATCACTTTATAGACCAAACAACTATTTGATTAATGAAGAAAATAAGATAATAGATTAATCCACAATTAAAGTAATAATTAGTAGCAGCCCTACATTACAACTGTGTTTGTTGATCCCAGATTAAAAAATGTGAAATCACCGGACAGTTTTGTGGAAAGTGTTAGTGGGAAAGCCCCAAGTAATTTCATGTAACTTAAGAAGTGTTTCACCCTCAGCCTTTGTGATGCAACGGCACACCGTGATGAAACACAAGATGCATAAGAACTACAATAATATGTCACTGCTTGGTATAAAAACAATCCAAAATTTAGGTTGTATAAAAATGCAATGAGGAAAGCCAGTCAGGGCACAAGAAGACTTTCTTTCCACATGGCATCATCTTTGCCAGTGAGTATGATAATAAGCATCTGAAATGTTATACTCAGGGTGATGCTGAAATATTTTGACAGATTTTTGTCACAGAAACTTTTAACGCACACATGAGATAAATCCAACCAGACAAGGTTGGTTTAATATGCTTTTTAAAAACCATTGTCTCCAGTACTCCCTGCTACAAGACACACTTACCACAGAGGTAAAAGCCTTTTATCTTATTGAGTTTTTAGGTGATAAAAATTTCTGTTTCTGTTTTCTGTCTCCTAAAAATAACTTTTATGTACAACTAATATCCAACAGCAAATACATTTTCTATTAACATAATGAGAAAACGTTGGTAATAAATGTATTTTCCTGGTGGGTAACCACACGTGGGACTCAGGAAGTGCACATTGGTCTCTCATGTCAAAGTCCTGTGCGCACTACCCACCATCTGCCTACGAATTATCTGAGGTATTTAATGTCGTGCTAACTTTTGCACACAAAATGTTTCCGGACAAAACATATTGGAGGAAACAAAGTAGTAGTATATAAACACAATTTCTCAGACACAAAGCTCAATGCAAAGCAACCCCGAAATAAATCCTATTTTTATCAGCAGCTTTGTGTAGGACGCCGTTTGTTCTGCAGTGCGAGTGGGACCATAAGGTCTCAATGACACTGCAAACACAGGTGGCACGCCCTCGGCCGGCAGCCGTGTGGGGTCTGAGCTGGATGGAGTAGAGCGGGGAGCGGGAGCAGCAGCTTGTTTGCCAGAGGACACAAAGCAACAGCGAGCCAGAGAGACACCTGGACGGGTCACCCTGGACCGATCGATCAGATCCTCCGCAGCAAGCCGGGCCGCTCTGGGGGTTGTGGCCCCGACGCCGGACAACATTTCCCCTGAACTGTTCAACAAGCCTGCTTAATTGTAAGTAGATCAATCGTGCTGCAGATACTGAGAGAATGAAACCGAGAGAGATAGCGGTCCACTGAGTGCGCATATCGATCTCCTTTCTAATGACCATACCTGCTGCACACTTGTCTCCTAATAGACATCCATCCACATTGTGCATGTGTGCCTGGGATACTGATCATCTTTTGTACATGGTAGTCCAATAGCAGACATCAGATAGTGTAACAATAAGCCAAAGCACAAAAGTACTAGAGCCTGAACACCTGCAGACAGCAGTGTGGACACCACATAGACATGAACATGGGGCAAACTAGACGACAAAGACACACAAAGAGTGAACAGGGGAGAAACATTCGGTCGTGGCAGCACAGAGCAGTGAGCAAGGCCAAAAACTGTGGAGCAGTGGAAAAAGAACAAAAGCTGAAATGAAAGCAGAACAGAGACACACAAAGATCATGGTTTCACTTCTAATCAATATGATCTGATTATGAAGATCAGGTTTTTAGGAGATCACAGTGTGGAAGTGGCTGTCGGTGTAGGTATGTCCAGTGATGCTGCAACGTGTGACGATTTTTATTATTCATTCATTATATTTACTTATTCATCAAAAATTGTTTAATTTATATATTAAAAAAAGGGAGAAATGCTCATCATTACTTCCAATGGCTCAAGGTGACGTCTTCAAATAGCTTTTTTGTCCAATCAAGGAATTCAATTTACATTTCTATAAAACAGAGGAAAGTAGGAAATACTCAAATTAGAGAAGTTGGAACAAGTAAATATTTTATTAGCCATGGTGCTAAGAATGGCTATGTTGGTCTTAGGTCCAGACTGAAATGTCTCGACTATTGGACCAACTATTGGATGGTTAATGATTTAACCATCATCAGGTTTGTCATGTCACATGTGAAACAAATTTCATTCCAGTCATCCCCAGCTGTACTTTGTGTTCAGGGCTAATTAGCAAATGTTAGCACATCAGCATTGGACCCTGCTAAACATCAGCATGTTAGCACTGTCACTGTAAGCATGTTAGCAGGCTTGAGTTGATCATTTAGCTCAAGGACAGCTTCACATAGTTGAAAACTGTGAGTTTAATCTGGAATTATGTGATCAGAAAATAAGTAAAGACCAGAAAGAACCTGACCAAGAATTTTATTGCTTTTTGGTTGGTGCCCAAAAATACTGTGGTTCGATGCCCAGCTCTTACTACATTGCCTACAAATGATTCATGGCCATTTCCATGTTTGGTTTTGAAGATCGATGCCAATAGGAGAACTTAATTTATTTATTTTGTTCATCCAGACTAAATTCAAAGTGTTACCACAGCCGTTGTGGTCTACGTGATCTCAACCATTACACACAACAGCAGACATGTAAGGAGTTGCTTTATGTAAGCCATGCAGTATGAATGTACAGTAGCAGTTGGAGGTCGGCAGGATTCAGACTCACTTTCTGGTCCGGTTCTGGACGGCCTGTTGCTGCTGTTGCTGCTGCTGCTGCTGCTGGACCTGCTGGGAGGGGGCAGGCCTCTTACGACTGGGCTCCATCACCGGTGAAGGCAGGCCGGGCCGCACCGCCGGGCTCCCTCCATACGGTGGGCCGGGGGGGCCCATTGGAGCTCCCTGGTGGGGCATTCTTGCTCCAGATGGCATGCCAGGACGCTGGAGAGCGGAAGCAGGAGAAAAGACCGGTCACATATATGTAGAAAACATTCTCCGCTGTGTTTTCTGATTAATTATAATCACAAATTAGTGCTTCTAAAAATACAACAAAGGGAACATTAGATCAATCGGTAATTTTATGCATTTCCTGCTCATGAATTCAAGGTGGACCAAGGCGAAGTTTTTTGTGAACACACTGATCTTATCTGACAAAATCATTGTGTAGAGCTGCAACAAAGAGTGTCACATCACCTCCTGATCCAGACCTCACAGACATTCTGAAAGTGTCTGTTGTGGTTACAGATTAAATATTTCTCGGGAACTAACAGAATGAAATCGGAGTCTCATTGCTTTTGTGACCTTTGGTAAACTTTCAGTAATCAAACAAAAGCTAAGCTGGTAAACATGAACGCCCATTAAGCAATTTTGTGACGTCAATTTATTGGTTTTCTGTGTTTTGAATCTTTTCCATCAAACATGAAAGAAATGGTCTAGTAAAGCTTTAAAAAGTGCCATCCAATATGGGATTTGCTTTTTGTTACATAGTCACATTACAGGCCAACATGAAATACGGAGCATGTTCTTTTGAACCCTAAAAAGTGTCAGTGATATCATCTGCTAGTGGTCCGAGATACATTTCAGCTAAAATTATGTGAAAAATAATCTCATACTAAAGCGATGATCTGCCTCATTGTCTTGTTTAAAAGCAACTGTACAGAGAACACGCAGCACTGTTTTGTCTTTGTCTTATTCTTTTGTCGGATTTAAACAAAAACATCTGAAAAATAGACTAAATGAAGATTTTGTTGCAGTGTGCACTCACACACACCTCCTAAAACAATGCAAACAGTGTCAGAGTCCACAGTCCCACACTCCCGTCTTGACGCCTGGGAACAACTGGGGGACTCTCACCTGTGCTTGTCACTCCAGTGGCAGCAGCTGCCTCCCTCCTCAGTTTATTGTCTGGAACCACACTGGGGTTAGATGTGATAGAAAGAAATCCTTTGACTCCTCTGAACCAGAGCACAGACCGCCTACTGAATGTAAAGAACCCCGGCAAAAGGTAAAACACATCTACTGAGAATAACCAGTCGTCTAATTACAATAATATATAATATTCAGATCTGTTACTTAAATAAAAGTAGCAGTACTAAATGGTATAAATACTCCATAAAACTTAAGGTCCAGAAGTATTAGTAGCAAAAAGTACATATTATGTAGGAGATTGGCTCCTGTCAGTGTTATAATCTCATATTATAGTATTGGATCATTATTGCTACTCTGACCTATATAACAATTGTAAGTCGCTTTGGATAAAAGTGTCAGCTAAATGAATAAATGTAATGTAATGTGCTAATTAACATGTAAGTAGCACTTTAATGTAATGGCTTGATCAAGATCGAGCTGATTTTAACTCTTTTACATATGGATTACCAAACTACTCTCAACCCCACAAGGACGCAAAGGCCCCAGGCTAACTGTGTGGCCACTACTTTGTGGTAATATAATTAATTTCTTTGGTAATTTGCACCAGTGGCACAAAATCTAAACTCTCCTGCATTATTTCTTTAACTTGAGGTTTTGTCTTGAAGAAGAGCCAAACATCCAAAGACACGTGTAAGACAATGCCGAGTTTCTCTTCTTGTAAAACCTAAAAATATTTTTGATGACTCATCTTAAACTTAGAGGCAATTACATAAATGTGTCCAATCAAACATGAGAGGGAGTGACAAGCCAACTGTCATTTATAACTGCACTTTTACTATAGCTAGTGTGTAGCTAGCACAGCATCATAGAAAAACTCACGCATATACTGTCGGACTCTGAAGTTAAAGACGCTCCAACTGAGGCTTTACTGTGACTTTGAATATTTCAGGTGATACTAGGGTTGGAAACATGAGAAATCAGTTTGATATCTGCAGGCTGCTGGCTAGCTAGTGTTAGCTACACCACAGGTAGGGACAGACTGAATAATTTGGTCCCAAATCTGTACTGCCAGCCGGATCCCTATCTGCACAAGTGCAAAAAAGGTCCTGTCCGTCAAAGAAGGTTAACACAAATGTGCCTGTTCATAATACTGAAGCTTTCAGGGTGCGTCAGTGTGAAACGCCCTGTCTAGACCAGAAGTGCTAGTACCTAGCTAGGTAGCTGGCTATGTTAATGTGAAAGGCATTGACAGCTTCCCAAAGCCCCTTAACCTAACCATCACAGGGGTGTGTGCCTAAACCTAAGCAGAGACGTTTTATCACAGAGACACGCCACTCAATCACATCCTCAATTCAACTCTATGGGGAAAGCCCGTAACTGCAAAGATGGCGGTTATCCCGCCCCTCCCGCTGGAAAGCCAACCGTCTGCTTTTAATAGGTGAAGCGGCAAACATATTTCAGCCAATCCTGTAGTTCCATTGACATTAGGGTCTGTTTTACTTCAACTGCGCATGTGTGGTAGCATGCGCTGTGATTAATTTTACTTTTTGACTGAAAAAAACCTTTCTGTGTGCGCTGTTATACCTCAGTTATTGCAATGTAGACATTTTACACATTGTCCAGATATAAAATTCAAATGAATCAAATTAATTTGATATGTATCACCCAGTCCTGGTGTGTATTATGCTTACATGCTGCATGTTTTTTTGCCTTTAATCAAATTATAACCAAGTTAACTAGAGAAACCGTGGAGAAAAAAGGGAGGATGGGGGGTCTGATTAAGGGGCCCATGTCTTACTTTGCCCTGGGGCTGTTTAGCAGGTTAATCCAGCCCTGACTGTTGTTTTATGGTTTTATCTATAACCGCGAATCCCAAACTGTGGTGCGCACCCCTTGGGGTGCCTGAGCTGCCTCTAGGGGGTGTGCGACGAAATGTAATGGTGGTTTAGTAGTATAATAACTACAGCAATTATTTTTTTTTGGAATTTTTCATGAAATAAAAACTTGAATTTAAAACTTTTACTACTCACACACCTTTTCCCCATCACTTTGCCTCTCTCTCCCCTCCCTCTCTCTATACTCTCGCTGTACTAACTCTTTTAGTCCATATTATCTGCTTATGAGTCTTAACGCAGGGTGTAATTTGTGAGAAAACAGCGGAGGGAAACATTATTTCTTTTTTCATGACAATACCCGCCCACCTCCCTCCGCACGGTTCGTCACACAGGTGAAATGTGGATTGATTGCAAAGTTTAACCATCAAAGTCTGAGAAAAAGTTTTACTGCCACTGTTACTTATTAAAGTAGTAAATATATAACGTTACATCGCGATCAGTGAAAAGACAAAAAAAGACACTTTCAAGAGTGTCACTGAGTGAAACCCCGTAGCTGTGACTTTAGGCATGTTCACTGGTGTAACAGGGACACTGCTAAAAATAATGTAAAATAATGTAATGTAAAAAATGTGTATATATATATATATATATATATTGCTATATCTCTATCTATACCAAATATACATTTCATAAACTCATCATAGGATTTGTATATAAAGTCTGCATAGTAACTATAGCTTTCAGATAAGTAAAAGTAAAAAGTATAAAGTTGCATAAAATGGACGAACTGTACTTAAATAAAGTACTTGGGCACCTTGAGTAAAAAGCTGTAGCTCTTTCCACCACTGAAATGGATTGAGCACAAATTGATCCAAAAGTGAGTGATGTTTTTTCAGTTAATATCAAACTATAAATACTCTACAAAGGACAGACAACTAAACCAAAATGCTGAGAGTCTACTCTTCCCTTTACCTTTCTATTATTCACAATAACATCTAAAACTTGTCGTTTTGTGCAGCCACGACTTTATAGAAGACCCAAATGTTCAACAATCACCTTGCAAAAAAAAAGAAGTCACAGAAAAGACTGGCTACATTTTTTAACACAATGGGTAAATGTTGTCGAGAGAGAGAGAGAGGGCAGCTGAAGGATACAAACCACAACCACACAGGAAAAAACCCAGAAACCAAACAAAGAGGAAGGTGATAAAGACAAGGGAGGGCGCAGTAAGAAACTAATAACCAAACTGCATCCAAATGTAAATGCATGTGTTCACAAGGAGATTTCATAACTCAAAACAGATTATGACAGCATACGGCTGACGTATTTTGTGCCCTTTGAAATGGTGACCAGGCAGAGATCCTGTGATAAGAAGCCCGAGCAGGCGTTGCTGTCACTCTGGCCGGGAGTTTGGTCGGCGAGAGGGGGAGGGGATGTCGGGGGGGGTAAGAGCAACTGAGAAGGGTCTCCAAACAAGAGAGGATAACAGACAACATATGGTCGGGGCCTCCTGCTCGAACGTTGTCACCTTGTGAAGCCATAAGAGACCACTTCTTTTTCTGTCTGCTTCCTACATAAGCTGGACAATAAAACCCAAACAGGCGTGGACTAGACTTCCAGCAGCCAGACAGAGACTTCTGTTGCAAGCGTTTGTCTGGAGAATCTGAGCCTTTCAGATAACAGAAAACCATAGCTGGATAAAGTGTAAGATGAATTTCCCCTAAATACACACACACACACACATACAATGAGCGGTACTCTATAATCTGACCTGCTGAACTGACTCCAACACTCTGCCCGGAGCTCTGCCAGCCAGCCAGCAATCGAATCTGCCATGTGGATGGATATCTGAGAAGTGTGCTGGCATCTCTGGGGGGATTTGAAGAGGCCAAACTTAACCCACACTCTACTAAACATATGAATCTGTGGGTTGCAACATGGACGGTCCCTTAAAGGGAGTCAATCGGAGCCCTGGAATCTATTAAAAACTGACGTTAAGATAATTTTCTTTTCCTTATAGATTTATCTTTTAGTGTATCAAGCGTCAGAAAAGAGTGAAAAATGTCAAACATCAGACACACAAAGACACAAGTTAACATACTCAAAATTCTTGTTTTATAAGATATTTAGTTTCATTAATTCATCCTTAATTTTGTGTTATTGTGTTGTTTTAAATGTAAAAATTTAATACACACATATGGGTGATAACTATCAATATGATTTGAACATTGTTTTATTATTAAAGTGAGTAATAGCAGGTTTTACTTGTCAACAGTGTGCCTGATGTGAAGCATTACACAGCAGAGCACAGGTTATTGCATTCGACATCAATTTCATTATTTTACATGGTATATATTTGCTTAGATCGATTAGAGCTGAAACCATTTGGCCACTAGCAAATTAGTTGATTGACAGAAAATTAATGGGCAGCTCTTTTTAATAAATGATCAATAGTTAAAGTCAATTTACAAGCAAGAAACATCAATCATCCTCTGGTTTCAGCTTGTATAACGTGAGAGTCTGCTGTTTTTCTTCATTTTTTTGGTTGTTGATTTCACATTTTCAATTAATTCATTTAGCAGACACGGTTGTCCTAAGTGATGTATAAATGAGGTGCAGTCTAAGCCACAGTAGATCAAGAAAAGGTCTTTGATATACTGAAGTAGTTTCTCTGAGTAGATAGTAATCTGAATATCTCAGTTTGAGAATGAGACATTTGAAGACGTCACCTTCGGCTCTGGGACCTTATCGTCCTGGACCTGGAAATCAGTTTCAGGGATTTAATTTGGTCAAAGTTTACAAAGTGTGGTCAAAGTTTTTAAAAGTGTGATTTTGCTGATATGATATCTGAAATATATTCATATTAATGTGGCCACCCAGCCCTAATTGAGATTAGCCTGTTAGCTGATGCTAATCTGTTGCACAGGTATCCATCAGTCGGGTTGGTACATGAGATAAAACAGAATATACAATATAATTAAATAAACCAACAGTCATTTTGCCTTACTGTGTGTCATATTCTTGACACACTAGTCTTTAATACCTCGAGCTGTATTAGTTTATTGTAGGCAGTGTTGCAAATGAGCGAGTAGGACAGCTTTATGGAAATAGTAGATGTTTATATTTATGCTTTTTGCATTAATGACATAATGTGCCTTCATTTGTAAGGTATTTCATTTACTGTCTGCTTAGTCTATCCATCTACATTATCTAGATTTTCATAAAGCTCAACTTAAGGTATATAACAATATATAAGGAATTTAAAATGACATAATCTGTGATAGAGGCTCTCAACTATATTTCCCTCCACTACTATCAAATAAAGAGTGGTAGGTTTCTCTAGTAGCGTCTAACCAGGTAGTTGAGAATTTGAGATATCCAGTGGAGGCAAATGGAATCTCATTTGTGATGCTCAAAACACTGAAAAATACATTTAATGACATTCAACAACAGTTTCTCTTTCCCAAAAAATACCCCAGCCTCCCTATTATTCTGGATCCAAAGAACACATTTTGGACAGTTTTCACAGCGACTATTTATTTTGTAAAAAGTAATTTCAATGAGAACTGATCATGGCAAGGTCTGTGGATTATCCAGAGCAACCGGGACATGGTGTTTTCAAAAGACAAGTGTGGCTGTTGAATTTTTTTTTTTTTTAAATTCACTTTCAATGCTTTGAGCAACACAGATGAAATTTCTTTCATCTCTCCATTGTAATGGGGTGGAGGCAGAAAACTGTATTTCACAGTCCAGGGAAATAAAAATGAAAACTATCTGCATGGAAAGATACCACTGGGTGAACGCACATTTTAAGTTAGTAATTTAATTTTAATGACAAAGTGGATTTGGGAGTAAAGGTGGCGTTTATGTTCAAAGGTCGCATCTCTTGCTCTCACACAAGCGGACTCTAAATTTACACATGACAAAGCTACAGTGTGTCGTATTATGTTTTGGCTTATCGCGTTTCCCACACAGAGTGCTGGAAGGTTTTTTGAGCCAGAAAAGTAAAATAACGGGGGGAGGTAAGGCAGATAGAACGAGGAAGATACCTCAGCCAGGCCTTCAGCCCACCCATCAGTCCTAGAGCCAGACCTCGGCCAAACACACTCCCCCACAACACACACGCTGCTGCTGGGAGGCGGGAACAGTACGACCTTCGGTAACCACAACAATGTTTGCATATAGCGCACTTCTTTATATTCTTGTGTGAGTAAATGTGTCTGTACACGTGAGTGTATAAAAGCTTGCAGAAGAGAGAAAACGTCATCTATCGCCACAAGCTAATAAACTCTGCCGAATCGTCCCCATATCCCGTGGTATAAATATTTCTCCATTCTGCAGTATACACAACGAGGAACCTGCCGCAACTATTATAACAAGACTTTTCCGTCTTAAAATGTGGTGGAGAGAAAGAGGAGAGAGGCGGGGGAGAGGCAGGCATGAGAGAAAATAAGCAGAGGGAAATATTTGGCTTGGAGCGGCCAGAGCCTCATCAAGGTTAATTGGTCTGCTGAGAGGACACACTCATCTGGATCATCAATCACCTGGTCCATTGTTTCCTAAAGTCTGCCTCTGTGCGCATGGCTTCAGCGTCAAAGCCCCTGTAATGACCGCTCCTGTCAGAGAGACAATACCTCATCTTGTTTCAGTGTATAAATCTACCTGGTGTCAGCATGCCCGACGTCAGCACTGATTAAAACTGAACTTAGTCAAGCAGTGATTTTAAGACATGAAAAAGGATTTGACTAACAAATACCACCAAGTCTTTTTGACCTTCTCGATGTACTTGAGGATTAGGAAGTGATGCCAAGTTTCAGGATCTGTGCAAAGGTGAAATTTAGTCCAGCAGAAAGTTAAAACCACGTCCAGAATGACAGTGTCTATGATGCAGGTCTTAGGCCATTAGTCATTACTTTATAAAATAATTGTTGGGTCAGTAAAATGTCTGTAAACCAATTCCTTACATTCAACAAACAGCCCAAAAACATTCAGTTAACTTTCAGAAAACTAATGAATTTTTGTCATTTTTGTTTAAAAAATAATGCTCTGATGATAAACAATTAATCGACCTCTGCTCTACGAATCCTTTCAGCTCCATGAAACTTCTATCCATCCTTGAGATGATTTTAAGGGGTCTGCAGTTGATTTTTAAGGGTAGAAAGTCATAAAAAAAACAAAGACTCAGATTCGGGTTTTTTGCACTTTTCTCTACACTTTGCATTTTTCTTGTAAATTACTGTCTACTTATTATTGAAAGAAGTATCTTAGCACCGATAATGAACCATAGCATCCCTGGTCGAGTCCGATCGTTCCCCATCTGTCTGTCCCCTCACTTCCTGTCATCGCTCCACAGTCAATTATCTGCTGAAGGCTTTAAAAAACCCAATATATATATTCAAATGAAACAATCGCACATAGAAGCGTTCTTTAAATGGACAAATAAATTGAAAGTCTTTTTGACCTTCTCGATGTACTTGAGGATTAGGAAGTTCAATTTCTCCAAAATGAGATGGACATTTATGATTAAATAATACTTTCCAAATTAAGGGCAAGATTAATCCAAATGGTCGTCAGATGATTAACAGGGTAGGAGATAATAAAAGAGACTCAGCCGCACAAAAGCCTGATTATTCTTTTTGGTCTTTTCTGTAACCTGTAACTGTCTTTCCTCGTCATTGCTCTACTGTCAGTTCTCTAATAAAATGCCCCCAAAATACTTCAAAAATAATGACCCATTATTTTGACAATCCATTAATCACTTTCAGGCAACACTTTATCTGTTTCCAGCTTTTCCCATTCAAGGATTTACTGTTTTTCTTTGTCATTTATCAGAAAAAGCATTGGATTTTGGATTTTTGGGTTCCACAAAAAAAGAAAAAAACATTAGAAAATTTCACCTTGAGCTTTGGGAAGTTGTGATGGGTATTTTTTCATGATATTTGAACACTGTAAATGATTAAGCAAAAAAAAAAAGAATTGTCAAAAATACTGTTAGTTGCAGCTGTAAATATATATGTATTTAAATGAAAACACTGATACTATCGTATTTATGAATTACAAGCAGTGATTGGGAATCACTAAATAACACACCTCAGTCAATGTCAAAGCCGCATCTGCTAGAACTTTCACCAGGAAAGTGTCTCTGACCAAGACTTTTACATCATCCTCGCTCCTCTTATTCATTCAGCTCATTACCAAAACAAACTACAACCATGTTCTCTTACTAATGCAAAGTATGAGGCTTATGGTAATAGTTGTCTAACCTCAAACCACAAGCAACACTTGACTTGACATTTCATGCTAGCTTCACATGAATGGACTGATTGTTCTGCTTGATTTCCAGGATTGGCCGTCTGCCTCGGCTCCGTCTACGCTACTACGTCCGTTTGTCTCGTGACCTTACAGGTTCAAATCCTTCCACCAACCAACAGCACGCTGCCTGGAAGGCTACTCTGACTGTGTTGTTGTGAGTCGACTTGTCATTTCCCCCCTCTTGTCTGTGACTCTCAGGGAAGCATTCAGTGTGCTGCTCTGTTAGCCAAAGGGGGGAGCTGGCTGCTTGCTGCTGCTGCTGCTGCTGCTGCTTAGCTTCTATTCCTACAATTATCCTTTTTTTGTCTTAAGAAATCCTCCGCTCCACATCCTTCTCCCGCTCAGCTCCATCCATCCATTTCTGCTCCACTTCTTGTTCTCTCAAGCCATCTCCTAACAGGCTGGGATCCAGGGGGTGGGGGGTGGGGGGGCTGGAAATAACCTTCACATGGGCAGCTTTACCCAGCTATCTCACACACACAGACCGCTGCTGCTGCTGCCGCGCCGACTCACGCACAAACACACACACACACACACACACAGATGCATGCCAGAGCCCAGCTCCCTTCACGGGAATGACGGACAGCGCCACTCACCACTCCATGGACCAGGAACTCAAACAGTTTGCTCTTGGTGGCTTTCCTGGCTCCCCCCGCCGTCTCCTCCGTAGCCATTTGCTCAGTCCCCTCCGTTCACCCTGCTATGTCTCCCCTCTCCTTCTTTTGTCTTTCCCTCTCCCTTCACCCAGCCTCCTGTTCCCCTCCCCTGCTCCACTTTCCTTCTCTTTGTGCTCTCCTTTTCAGCACTGCCTGTCCCTGACTCTCCTTCTCGCTCTGTCTCTCTCTCTCTTCCCTCCCTCTGACTCTATTTTGAATGTGCAGCAGCCCCGCCGAGTCTCTCACTGTGTCTAGCTCACTTTTTAGTTGAGCTGCCTTTCAGGAGCCCAGCACGTCTCTTGGAGGTGGGGGGGGGGGCTGGGAGGGGGTCTGGCAGGGAGGTTTCAGCCAGCCCACCCTGCCGTTCCCCCGCACAGCTGTTGCATTCCATTGGTAGATAAGGGCATGCGGCGCGGCGAGGCTGCCGTTTGGTCTAAACGGGGGCTGGGGAGGTTTGAATCAGTTAGCCATTCCTCTGCAGCTTCCCCCTGGTGACCGACCCAGAGGCCACGGTCAGCACACACAGAGCTCCGAGTCCTGGGCTCATTCTCAAAAAAAAAAAGAAAGGAAAAAAAAGGACACTGGGCTCTTAAAGGGGCCACGCTGCATATCATTAACACATGTGTACACACATAAACTGCCATATATGATGGAGTCATGACGTGGTGATGATAATGATGAGGAGGAGGAGGGGTGGTGGTGTTAATTTCTCAGTTGAGACTGACTCAGGGGGAAGTATATTTGTCAGGTTTGCCTCTCACAATGGGCGAGCTAATGTGCTCTAAAGCCACTTCACAAAAGGAGAGGCCACGTCAAGAGCACCTTCATTTCCTGTGTTTCCATTTGGGGCCTTTTGTCAGAGTGCATTCACAGGTTAGNGCTTTACCTTTCACCCAGTAGTCCAGAGGCTACAATCAGGCTCTGACTACAGCGTGATGGCTGGTCTGCACAGCAAGGTGACTGTGTCAGTTCACACGTGTAATTAGGCCTCTGTTGTGCTTCCTTCTCAAAATGCAGAAAACTGAAAGCCCCCAAAAAGAGGGTGAAAACAGCAAAACCCGATGGATGTCCAGAAGACTTACAGAGGCACAGCATAAGTTATAATACATACGATATGTTGTAGGCTGTGACGCCATCTCACACTCCAATTAAAAGCCCGAGCTTCGCCTGTCGCCACACAGGTCATTACTCTGACTAAAACCACACCGTGCTGAAGATTATTACTCTTTCATGTCTCCCTCTGCTTCAGCCCCTCTATCTTTCTCTCCCTCCCTTCTTTCTTCCAGCCGTCAGATCATGGTGAGTGAAATATTCATGAGGTTATTTGAATGACAAAGGAGGTGAAGTGGGGCAGATTCAAAGGGGGCTTGGCTTGTGACACATGACGGCAAATTGTCACTATGCATTTCCTTTTCCTCTGTTCTGCCGGTGTGAAAACATCAGGTAAGTGTCAAACCAGGTGTCAGAGTAGAAAGGAAATTACCCTCAGTATATTTAACAGTTGATAGAAAGCTTTGACGCAAAGCAGCACAAAATCTGTCCTTAAGTATCACCATATTCTGACGATATACGTTAGGAAAAAGGGGTGTCGATCCAGTTCTGCTCCACACTGAGAGAAAGCTCTGCGGTTATTGAGTGGACAGCTGGTTAGTGGGTCCAGGACCTCTAGGCGAGAGGTCATGACCTTCTGGAGGATGCACCATCCCTCAGCGATGTCTAAAAGCAACTAAGCTGCTTTTCATGGGTGCATATTATCCAGTACACGTGACGTAAAGACACCGTCACTGACAGAAGAGTTAGGATTAACAGCCTTAAGGAGCAGCAGGAAGAGAAGCAACTCAGGATCAAAATATTTGACCTTCACCCCCCCTTGATTATTGGAATCGACTTATTGACAGGCAAAAGCTGGCCCTCCCATGTATTGCTGACTGCTTGTAGTGTTGGTTTGCTTGGTGGCGACACCTGCTGTTGACATGAGTGCACTGCTGCTGTCATTAATCCAGTCTTGGAGGCTTTGAGGAATTTAAGGAACCCAAACCTCCTCAGCAAAATCTCACTCTCTGCTGCCTCAATCCGTCTGCATCCTCCCTGCAGTCACATACTGCAACAGTATCTGTCCACACTGACTCTATGCATTAGATTAGCCTTGTATTATGTAACACATGACGCAGGGTCTACATATATTAATCGCACAGGCACACAAGGTGTGCGTCTCAGTTTCCTGCAAGGTCAGGAGCCCGACCTTATCAAGCTTATCCATGCAGAATCTCAGACTGTGCCGATCCCCAGTCTCTCCGGCAACGGCACGTGGGTTCGACGATAACAAAGAGATCCAGCAGTTTGGTCGATGCAAAGGGGAACCTTGAGCGCAGGAGTACCCCCTGCCGGACCCCCACCATCTCCCTCACCAAAGCCAGTCAGTCTCACCAAATGGTAATGTCCCAGTGTGTAGCAGACAGGGGGTAGAGGGGGGCTAACAGGGGGTAAGGGAGCAGCAGTAGTATTATTGATGACCAACAGAGGGAGCAAACAGCCAGTGCCGACTGAGGGATCCATGTTCAGGGCCCGGTTGCACAAATGGATGAACATAGAGAATCTTGAAGCGTAAAACCATAAATATGCAAAATATTTCTTTGCTGGACTCAAATCACTTTGCAACTGATTACATTTTCTACACATCTTTTTTTTATCCACATCACTTTATTCTTCACTTCCTTATTTGGCCACAAGAGGGAGACAAATAACTCTTACTTATAGTCTCACTTCACGATGGCTGCATCATTATTACACTGTATAGCATTGGGTCCCAACCAAGCACCAACTAAAATATGAGAAAATATGTACAGTATAAATACTGGATAATTTCATCTCTTCAAACCTCTATAAAAACTTCAGAATTAGGGCTGCAAATAACGCTTATTATTATTATCGATTAATAATCTGGTCTATAAAATAGTAAAAATGCAGAGTGTCAGAGTACCCAAGAAACCCACAGTGACATCTTCAACTTACACATGTGTGTATGTACATATATAAAATATATATTTATTGGCATCAGACTCCAGAACGCCACAGCACCCAATGTCTCCTATCTCCACTGACAGACTTTATCCTGATTGTATTTTGTACATAGTGTGTATATATTTATACATCTACATATAATGTTAACTGATTCTACTTTTAAGGCATTTTGTTCTTCTTTTTACATTCCTCTGTCTCCGCTGCTGTGCCAACTTGAATTAACCCTAGAACATCTTATCTTATATTATAAGAACAAGATAAAATAAGAATTAGAAGATTATATTATTATAGGAATGCTGGGACCAAGTATTGTCTGGCATTTTTGCTTGTAACAGAGACTTTAACGATTCATCGATCAAATTATTAAAATAATTGCTAATTAGTTTGCTGTTCATCAACTAATCAATTACTCTACGAATCATTGCACTTTACTGTCAAGGTAGAACTGTGCCAAGGGGCACAGGTCGACTCTTTTTTCAAATCAAAGTATTTCTCGATTGCATTATTCTAAATGAGCAATAATCAAAGTTAAACTTCAGGACAAAAAATCATCCATGGTGTTATTTATTACGTTAATAAACCGATTTATTGGCAACATGAGCAAACAACTGTCAGTTTGATTCAAAAGTTGCTTAACTCTGATTGGTTCAAGGAAATATGTGACATCACCTGTTCCCAACTGAGCCCCGCCCACTTAAAACCACTAAGAAAAGCGAGGACGAAAGTAGAAACACAAAATTCTCTCGTGAAATAACCGAAACCCAAAATATTGTGTTAATACAGGACAGCATTGCTGAGAAAACAGATTTTCAGGTCCTTTAAGGATCTCAAGCCAGAAAGGCTGTGAAGTACAGTCACAGTACATGAAAAGATGTGCTGCATTCAATCAGAGGTCTCAAACTGGTTGTCGATCACTTCAATCAATCAGGCAGTTGAATATTTCATTGACTTTTTTAGAATGACACATGAAGTTCAATATTGGTGAGAGAAACTGGGTGTTATTTGCTTGCTTTTCTCAGTTTAGTCGATGACGACATGCAACAACAACAGGCTGAGCAGAAAGCAAGAAAGGGAGGAAAATAAATCCATACAATGTCGGTTTTGGCCTCTTTTTCTGCAAAACTCCTAACAATTAGCCCCGCAGAGAAAGGAGGACAGAAAGAGCGAGTGCGTACAAAGAATAAAAATGTATACCAGTGCTGATTTACAACGTACAGTTCCCAGTGGCAACGTTTACATACCAGAAATCAGGAACCTGCCCTCGTCAACATTATTGTCACAGACAGATGGGGTGCACTAGGGGGAATATGGACATTACTGAGGGCACGGAGTAAAGTCTGATTCCCTCCCGCTGCTGGGCCCCTCTCTTTTTCTCTTTCTTCAGTTTAAGAGCTGCAAACAAAACCCAGCTCAAGCCGCTTAAAGGCCAGAGCTCTCAGAAAGCTACTCAATGGCCATCAGCCACCATCAAAGGCAATGTGGAAAAGCACGCAGACCTGCACCTTCACTGAGGGGGATTAAGGAGCGGAGAAGTACATTTCAGGGCCGGTTTCTTGCAGCCAGGCATGTGTAATGAAGAGGAACCTGCGGAGAGAGAGAGGTCTCCCATGGTGGCGAAAAACAATAGGGCATCTGCTGATATTTCGTGATCAAAGTAATTTGGTACAATATACTGCGAAGTCACAGACGAATGAGGTTTCACAAAGCGGCTGCAGATACAGAGTTTAGCATTGACCTTGGATTTCAGGGCTTGTTTGGGGACAAAGCATCTTTTTCCAGACGGCGTTTAGGGTTCAGCTCCTTGGCTGCTCCCGTCGCCCTAAAAAGAGGAGGCATTGTGGGAGCAGATGGAAAGATGGAGCACAGTAATGAGCAGAGTTTCCCCTCCAGCAACGAGAAACACACCGAGACAAGGCCTGAAGCGTTACCTGCTTCGGGGCATTTCCTGTTTGCTGTAGCCAAGACAACGAGAGAATCTGCCTTGCATCCAAAGCTAACAGCAAATCGGGTGAGAGCAACGCCGACTGCAGTGACTTCAAAACTGGAGCAGCAGCTGGTGAACTCAGCAAGGAACTATTTCAGAGTTTAAACTGTAAAACTAAAAAAGAAGGCAGAAAAGACTTCAGCTCGCTGTGTTAGTCAGCACTGAGGTCACCTGGGTCATTTGCTGACACAAATACACCATGAAAAACAGCCACTTTCCATGAATAAACCCGACCCAACCACCACAGGATGAAAACTAAAACTGGCAGAATAATTCCTCCCCTACAAACTCCCTCTCCCCCTCCCCTCTTGTCTCTCGCTCTTCTTTCCTCCTCTGCACCCAAGCTAAGTATTAGCCCTGATCTTTCAGCACCACTCTGCCTGTGCGGGATGGGAGAGAGAGCCGACAGAACGAGGCCAGCATCGGTGTGCGCAGGGCCGTATCGAGACCATTTCCAAATCCAAGAGATGAAAATCAGACCCGGAGAGAGGAGGCATGCAGAGGCCTGAAAAAAGCTACAGAATTAAATTATTTTGTTTTTAATGTCGAAAAGTAGATCCACTGTCGCGGCACCACAAGACACCATCTGTGTACACACTGTATTAACCACAGTTTGTATTCCTATTACACAAGAGTCACCGAGCCAAGCATTTGATTTTCCTTAAAAAAGAATGAATACTTAAACTCAGAAGATGTTTATCAACACTTACTGCTGTCTTTCCCTAATCCACAATATGTCCTTGCTGCTTTTGCAAAACACAGGCACGACATTAACACGATATGAAACATAAATTAAAACATTTAAAATTGTGGTTTATGCAGTACAAACTGAGTGCTGATCAAAGACGTGTTCATTCTGGCTCCCATTTTCCTATGGATTAGGAAACAGGTTTAAAAAAATTGGGCAACAGACAGGACATTTTTCCATCTAGATGGTTAGAAGAGTCTCTGAGGATTTTAGAAATACCTTCAGAACAGTGGTACGTGTATCGCCAGGTATTTATTTAACACAAAGGTAATCCATGAGAGCCACATTAGTATACTGTATAATACATATGTTACGTTCAGGTACATTACCTTTAAAGCACCAGGCAGGTTAAATGGTGCCTCTGAAGAGAAGATGCTCTGTGTGTTGTGTGATTAAGTTCAGACTGTTGTATGTCATATATGTGCGAGGATAATAAATTCTTTTTGCAGTGTAGTGTTGTATGTAACTGTGTATTTGGTGTCTTTAATGTCCATGTGGTCTGGGCATTTGTAGGTGGGTTATACAATAAACAACAACAACTACTAAACATATACTTCCAGGAGCCATTTATAATCACTTCTTCAGTTCCCTTAAACAACTTCACACACACCGGTTAGGTATGGTATAAAGGATGATACAAAACCAAATAAAAATCCTACTTTCACTTTCATAAATAACCACACAGATTTTCATATTCCTCAATCCCACGGTACCTGTTCTAACATGTAAAGGTTGAATTTCTGATCTCCCTTGTGTATTTATCTCTTTTATTTTGTAAGTGTTGAGAAACAATTAGCCCATTAATCAATTAGTCAATCAACAAAAAAAATCAATGGAGGAGGGATGTGAGGATTTGCTGCTTTTCTTGGTTCTGTTTGATGCAACATTTATTCTCTTTAGGTTTTGGCTTGACGATCAGACAACACAAGCGATCTAAAGACTTCACGCTAGCCTTGGGGAAATTGAGTTTTTCACTATTTTCTGGCAGATCAATTCAGAAAATAACCCGTGGGTGGCATGAGAATGAAAATAACTGTCTGTGTATCAGGGAAAACCAATAATACAGACATTCATTAAAGCCTGTCCCAGATTAGAAGAGAAAAAATGCACCTTTTTATAAATTATTGAAAGCTTTTCCAACTGAAAAGGAAGTTGCATTTATTTGAGCCAGCTGTGACATCAAAATAAACATGAATACAACATTGCTGCGTGTGTTATATTGGGTTATATTGACTCTCTCCAACAGAGTCTGGTGCAGTATTGAGCGTTAGCATCTAAATGGGTCAACCAGCCGCTCGGTGAACTGCAGCACCATTAGGACCCAGACAGTTTGTCAAGCGCAAAATCTCATTAGACATCTAACTCTACATTATGAACGAGAGGAATATGCAACTGGAATAAAAAAACACAGCTAGTGTGCTTTAGGTAAAATAACGGTGATTAAAAAAACACTGTTATAATCTGCTGGTGGGCAGAGAGGGCAACATGTAAATTAGGTTACAAAGCGCTCGACTTAAAACCATAATAATCTATAATCTCATATGGAAATGACACAGGGGAGGTTCAGAGGGCTGAGTGAAAGTGGTGTTTATAGATTGGAAACGGTATAAAATGTATCTTCAGTACTGTGGCTGTACACTACATCTGTGTAAAATAAAGGATAGTATACCACTTTTTGCATCGTGTCAGTCTAATGCTTTACTGCAGTATTACACTGTGATGGTAGTAATGGTAAGACATGATACTAAAATCTCATGATAATTAATAAGGCTGCAACAAATTTATATTTTCATTTATGATAAATAATGCAGATTGTTTTTAATCGATTTATATATATTATAGTGGAAAAATGGCCATCACAGTTTCCCAGAGCTAAATAATATGTCTTCAGGTCGCTTCTTTTGTACAGTCCAAAAGTTCAAGAAATTTCATTTAATATCATAAAGGAGAAAGAAAAAAGCAGCAAATCTTCACATTTCAGAAGCTGGAACCAGCATTTCTTTTTTTTTGCTTGAAAAATTGAAATCTATTACTCAATTAACTGTCAATCGACCATTCATTTCATCGCTTCAACGCCAATATTTAATGAAATAAGCTCATTTGTTTCCTAACAAACAGCCCTGAGAGCCAGCACATTCCTCACCAGCCAAAAAAGGAAGTGCTCCATTGTCCATTTATCCCCGCAAACAACACAAAACACAAAGCTAGGGAACGTTTAATTGAGCGACCTGCTATTTAGGAAGTTAAATGTGTACACCTTCCAGTCGTGTCTGATCAATCTCTCAGAAGCAGTGTGCAAAATTAAAGATTGACAAAACCATGAGAAAGTCTGGAGCTGAAATCGTAAACTCAGTGAAACATTGATTGACCTCGATGAGTCTCCCAAACTAAATTTCAAACATGACTGAACAGAGACTGGGGTGTGTGTGTGTGTATATATATATACACACACACACACACACACACACACACACAC
>JAPMOB010238598.1:0-15757 GCA_029875015.1 Lepomis gibbosus | reverse complement strand
TGACCACAGTGTACCATCTTCTGATGGCTACTTCCAGCAGGATAATGCTCCATGTCACAAAGCTCAAATCATCTCAAACTAGTTTCTTGAAGATGACGATGAGTTCCGACAATCCAACAGAGCAGCTTTGGGATGTGGTGGAACAGGAGATTCTCATCATGGATGTGCAGCCGACAAATCTGCAGCAACTGTGTGATGCTGTCATGTCAATATGGACCAAAGTCTCTGAGGAATCTTTCCAACACCTTGTTGAAAGTATGGCCGCCAAGAATTAGGCAGTTTGAAGGCAAAAGGGGTCCAACCTGGTTCTAGCAAGGTGTACCTGATATGGTGGACAGTGAGTGTACTGTTCCCATATCGGCCAAGAACTAAGGTCCATCCTCAAAGTTCAAACAATTTCTCCAATTTAACATAATTATTAATTATTAACACATCAGTTCTCTCAAATGACAAAAAACGCAGACCATGTGTTTACATTAATGATATTTTTAACTTTCCTCTTCTAAAGTGTAGTGGTGTTGTATTTGTTGTTGAGATCTGTCTGAGATTTGAAGATGAATAAATTCACTGTGATCCTTTTTCAATGGAAATAAAACAAATCCCCATGACTGGGTTAACACGTAGGCCTTTCTGTATGTGGATGCGCTGTCCCTGCGCGGTGGTGGTGCAGTCGTGACTTTCAGCCGGGTGCTGTGGTCTCTTTAAACGCAGGGCAGACAGCAGATTTCCGATCGTCCACGAAGCGGATTACAGCTTCAGCGCTGCGTCTGCTGCTACATCATCTCAGCTGATCCGGAGGATTCCCTCTGCAGGGAAACAAACAAGCCCTGCCTGTATGCTCAGCTCAGCACGACACCATGGATTTCAACGTCAAAAAACTGGCTTCTGATGCAGGGGTCTTTTTCACCCGGGCAGTGCAGGTAAGCCGGACATCGTTTGCTGGACCTCCCTGCAGCCCCCCGGTGGCTTTAATGTAGGTTGATTAACCGTCACACTGTAACTGCGTCCTGCTGGGTGAAAAATAGCCGCGGGCCATTGTGAAGGACTTATACAACATTCACAAAGCAGATCGTGATGTTTTAGTTCCCGACTGTAAAGATATAATCAGGTAGCCTATATTTGGTCGGTTATGTTGATGAGCGGGACCCGCGCTGTAAGCCGATAAAGGTTTGTCAAGCCTCGATCCATTATTGAAGGCTGTGATCGAGTGTGTCGCTTATGTGTCACCAGCAGCCTCCCTGCTCCCCTCCTCATCAGCGGGAAAGGGCTTTTTATGGAATGAACGGCAGGAGCAATTAGCTCTTTATTGTATAATATATCTTACATTATTCATGCCTACCTGCACAGCGACGTATTGGAGAAAACTTCACACCAAACCCCCCTTCAAAAACGTGCAATATATTGATTAATCTTGTTTAACGGACTGTGCGTAGCTAATGGAACCGCACCTACTGCCACTATCCAATCAGTGTGGTTCAATATGAAATTCGGCATCTACGAAATACACTAAAAAGCATTTATTTCATTGCATTATCATTTTTTTAATCATTGGTTCTCATTTGGTTCCATACCTAGAATCCCCTTCTAGGGGAGAGCGGTGTGATCACATATAAACCCTAATGTTCTACTTTAAGTTATCTTGGTGGATCATTTGTACGCCAATTTAATCCAAACTTCATAACAATAAGGTTAAACTGTCTTATGTCATGTTGTATCATGGTTGCTAATTTTCATGAAAGCTTTGAAGTAGAATATTTTACAAGGGAATTGTTGCAAGGGCTGTGTGACACATTCCTATTGTCACTGATAGACAGCACAGCTATCTGACAGCCTCTAAATACAGGGACTGTTTTGACAGCTGTAACTAAATTGGTCAGATCTGAAGCAGACCTGTAGACTATATGTGGGAAATAGAGTCATGCACATTTTGAAGAGAGGAGTTTTTAATCAGTAAAATGTTTGCAATCTGGCCCAAAACCTCACACAGCATGCAAGCTGGTGCTGTTTTAATTATTAATTTGAGTCCCAGACAACTATTAGCCACACTGGGTGTCAGCGCTTTGACCACAAGACGTGCCCCCATGTTCACCCTGTGTGTGCACTTACAAGTGTGTCAGCTACTGTAGCCACATTTCTGACCACATTCTGCAGTGTCCGAACGGATCCATGAATGAAGTTCAGATTGCTTTTCTGGAAGCTTTGTGGGAAACACAGGAAACCACTGACTGTAGAGGAAGTAGGCGAGACGTACTGAGGGATAAAAAACAACAGATGACAGTTCTGTGCAAAATAACTCCTGGAATTCCTTCAACACCTACTGCAGGCTGCTAATGATATTTATCATATTTACCATTTTATATACAACTGTTAAATGACCCAGCCAGAGAAGGATAAACCTGCTCGAGGGCTCCGAGGCAAAATATAGGTGGACCCTTTTGACCTGCTCCCACTCTGCATTTCTTGTTGCCTTTAAACGGCCACTTAACTGAAACAGGCAATTGTGTTTAGACCACCAGTGGTTTGATTCCTTTACTTGCTGCAGTTATGTAAAGTGGACTCTGGGGTGTGTCAGTACACCATGACATCACTGTTGGTTGAGGTCAGAAGTGTTATTGTTTTACTATATTTATAGGGTCCAAAACCTGGGATTTCCCCTCTCTTTGAAATCTGATTTTTCTACTAATTGGTGCCTCTTACAGTTAAAGTTATCTTGACACATGTCAAGGAATCCATTGCATTATTTAAGCTTAACCACCTTGAGATGTTTGCAAAACTCAAAAATACATAAAAAAATGGAGTCACCTACCACTCTCCCTGATAGGTCGGGCAAATGCCATGGAGATGGTTCTAATTCATGTGTCTTCTTCAAAATCTACCCATCTTTCTTACATCCTTTTAAGACTTCATAATCATGCCCTTTATTTGGACAGGCCTGACCCATTTCCAGATAACACCTACAAAAACCCATAGAAGGTGTCCCAGTGTTTCATCACAATCATAATTTCCTATCAGGTCAAAGTTTTCCATAGTTGGGTAGAAAAATTCAAAAATGAATGGCTTTTATGTTGATTAACTTTTAGGCTGTTTCAGCTTGTTAAAAGATAAATTGCTACACCTCAGCTCATCCAATTTAAATTATATCCCCTATATGTGACATTTGTAAGTTTGAGCATGGGACCCACCTCTTCTGGTCATGCGTAAGTTCTGGCAGGAGATATTTCAGTGGTACAGTGTAATAAAACAAGGCACCATCTACTGGGCTGTTCTGAATACTGCTTTCAAATACCACATGGGAGTCAACTGGCTCTTATGTTTGGCATGGTTATAGCAAAAGAGTTATTGTTAGTGAATGGAAATCTCCATCCAATATTTGTATGATTTCTTATTTATATTTGGAAGATATGAGGTGCTCTATGTCTAACTGTCAGTAAGTTAGCAAAGATTTGGGAGCAGTTTGAAGATTATGTTTGGCGCAGGGTGTCCAACAAGTGCATTTATTCATGTCTGTTTTGAGAAACACCCCACACTTGCTCCAACTATCTACCACCAATGGCTCCGTGGGTATCTCTGTTCATTTATTGTCGGCCCCTGTTGGTCTCTGTTCTTGGATTCCTCTGTTTCCTGAATACTCTGCTGGACCTTTTTATTATACATAAAGTGGGTACTACCTACACAGCTTATTTTCAAGGGTCAAGCATTAAAATACTTTGACAACAAAATGTTGTATAATGAAATTTACATCATTTGTCCCCTTATGCTACATGCACGCACAAACAGAGACTAGTATGAGGAGGATGAATGTAAAAGTCTCACTGAGGAAAGAAGCTGCTCTGTAGTCTTTCGGTATGACACTGGATACTCATGTATCTCTTGCCAGATGGCAGCACGGTGAATGACCAGTGATCTTCTGAGCAATTTTCCCTTAAGAAGTACAATAAGCACATACAATCTACTAACAGTATAGGTATATATATTTAAAATATTCTGCCATTTTTGTGGGTAAATGTGCTTAGGGGGTTGGTTTTTGCTGTTATTTCCCTCTTAATGTTTTCTTGTGTGTGTATTTTGCATGAAGGGAATAACATACTGTAAATACAAATCCAGCTCCAGACCATCGTGCTCATCCGCCCATCTGCACACCCCAACTCCTCACACTTTTAAAAACATTGCTGGAAATGCAGAAATGTGAAATTAATTGCCTGAAAGCTAAAATGCATTGAATGCACTGCTGAAAAACCTGGAAGCTGAATGTAAAACTGATCAAACTTTTGAATTCAAAGTTGAAAAGTTGAATAGAAACATAAATGTACTTAAAGAGTGTAAAACCTTTGCATGTGATTTGTTTCTGTAGCTGAAAGTATGTGAAAAAAATAGTCAAAAGAAAAACATTGAATTGCAAAGCATTACTGAAAATGCAGAAATGTGAACTTCATTTCCAGAACTGGAAGATGAACTGCATCAATATCAACAGAAGAATCAATATCCTTAAAAAGCAAGTTTTAACATTTGAATGGTTTCTGTAGCTTAAAATATGCTGAAGTTATAGTTGACCATAAAAACATCTACAGGGCTTTTATTTTGAAGAACTAGGTCCATTGCCAGTTTCCTGTTACATATAGTAACTGTTTATTAAAGTGTGCCTGCGACACTCAGGATCCTGACTTTGTCTCCCAGTTCACAGAGGAGAAGCTGGGCCAGGCTGAGAAGACAGAGCTGGATCCTCACTTAGAGAACCTCATCACTCGGGCCGATGGCACCAAGAACTGGACTGAAAAGATCTTAAGACAAACAGAGGTGCTCCTGCAGCCCAACCCAAGTAAGAGGAAAAAAAAGATGTGTCATACCTCCTCATAACCAATCCATCCATATGGAGTCCCAGAAGAAACACATTACATTTATGGCTTTCTGATTGGTCAGAAGTATAGTAAGCACGAAACATAACTGTAGATGTTGCATTATTTTGTGAATATGTTAACTAGTAGGCAACATATGACATTGTCACTTCTGGGACTCTATGGATAGTGTTTGAAAGCAGGAGGGAAACACCTTCCACCATTTTGAAATTTGTTAAGGAAAATATCTGTAGAACTTGTTTCAAAGCTGTCTTCTTTGCAGCAGCTTAAATTTATTTGTGCTGTTTTGAACATGTCACTTTTTTCAGCTAAGCAGCTTTTTCTAAGCTGCTTTAACACTTTTCATAGTCCAATGTTTATTTGATCCTGAGAGTGAATAGAACAGTAGAATAGATATTGCTAGTAATGTCTAACTCTCTAATGTATTTTGTATTTTCCAACCCCTATGCTCCAGTTGACCACACTGGTAAGTAATTTCCCAGAGTGCTGTGTAAGGAAAGAATGCATGGACTCATTGTACTAGAACCTCCTCAACATTATCAGCACAGATTATGTACAATGTAGCATACACACAGACCTACAGTGTGGCTCCCCTTTTTTCCACTTACAGTTAAAACAATACAGGTGATTGTATTGTATCACATGTTGAAACTGAAATTAGACTGAATTCACACTATGAGGAGAGACAGTCTGTACAGGGAAGGGACTGGATATGTGCAGATACAAAGAGGTGTTGAATTACTAATGACCTTCCCTGCACAAAGACACCTGTAAGCACTTGTTTATTGGATACAGCCAATGCTGCCTTCATGGGTGAATTCTCTCATAAAAACTGGTGTTCTAATGGCTAATTATGGTTAGACTGACAGAGAAATAATTGCCAGCAGCATGAAACATTAAAAGCAGCTTGCTCGGGTTCATAATACGAAGCATTGGAAGCTCTAAAATATTGTAATTTTTGGTGCCACTGTTTTTTTTTCTGTATTAAAATATTTTCCTGTATTTAGGTTTCTGAATTAAATGATAGGTTAATAGTAAAGCCCCTGTAAAGGTTCATGTTTATTTGCTCATAATAATTTCTGATAATTTGTGTCTAATTAAAACAATGCTGTTCATTCCTTCTGTGGCCATCCGTGCTGTAACAGTGTTGCGCGCCATTATTTTTATTATTTATTTATTTTGTGGGGGGCCAGTCAGGAAAGTTCTGACAGATAGTCATCATACACACACAAACACACACAAAAGTATGCCCTTCACAAGGATGTTTAGATTTATGAAAATGCATAATTATGACAGTTTCTGTCCACATAGAACCTTTAAAAAATATTGAGGGGGTGTCGAATATCTGTACTATAATGACTCACATGGTGAATTCAGCATAATGTCTATTTCACAGCACTAATTCTATCAGTACAACAGTGATGTTTCTGTTTTTAACAGAAATTCTGTTTTAACTCACAAATTATTTTGCTAATTAGTTCCACTTTGCCATTATTTTCAATTGTTGTTAAGTTACTGTCCAGTGAAACTAAAGACTCCCTGCATCTAGTTCATGTATAGAGCCGAGCCTTCCAGAAAAGGTTAAAAGGCTTATAACCACTGAGCCATTGAATGAATGATGATGAATGAATGTTTTCCACCTGTTGCGCAGAGTTTGACAGTGATCTCTGTATCATCTGTTATCTAGGTGCTCGAATAGAGGAGTTCATCTATGACAAGCTGGATAAGAAGCTTCCCTCCAAGGCAACCAATGCAGAGCTGCTGGGCCAGTACATGCTGGAAGCTGCCAATGAATTTGGTCCAGGGACGCCATATGGTCAGTGGAGCTGTTACCGAAACCTGTATTGTTGCAGCTGATGAGACTTAGAGCATGTTGTCTGCTTGTTCTCACAAAGTACTAGAGAGCTGGTTTGCTTTCCAGGAGCAGCTCTTTCACCACATATCATGGTTTCAATTACGCTCCTCTGGTACTTTCCCTGATTTCTGGAACTTTCAACATTTTCTTAGCATGATGTCTGAAGGCAAGCTTCTAGTTGTCCATATGACCCACTTCACTGCAGCATTCTGGCAACTGGCAGTGACCCCCTCCCCTCCATTCAAGTAATACAAATGTGCATGTGTGTAATTGTGAATTGTGCCAATTGTAGGCAGTACCCTGGTCACAGTGGGAGAGTACCAGAAGAGACTGGGAGGAGCAGAGCGTGAGTTCCTCCATACCTCAGCTACCACCTTCCTCACTCCTCTACGCAACTTCCTGGAAGGAGACTGGAGGACTATATCAGTAAGTCTGACTGATTTTATTCGCTGCCCTATGACAGTGTGTGGAGAGAAGTATGTTGCCATAGACGCTCACTGATTTCTATTAAATGTTTCATATGGCTTCTGATTGGATCCCTCCTGTCCTCTGCAGAAAGAGAGGCGTCTGCTGGAGAATCGACGGCTGGATCTTGACATCTGCAAAGCGCGCCTGAAAAAAGCCAAGAATGCAGAAGCTAAAGGAGCGGTGAGATGAAATGCCTCATTGTCACTGTTGCTTTTGTTGCTGCTCTTATCCTTCTTCTTCTTCCCCCTCCTCTTC
Organism: Lepomis gibbosus; assembly: GCA_029875015.1. Classification (NCBI taxonomy): domain Eukaryota; kingdom Metazoa; phylum Chordata; class Actinopteri; order Centrarchiformes; family Centrarchidae; genus Lepomis; species Lepomis gibbosus. The sequence continues at coordinate 8,326 of JAPMOB010238598.1, read as the reverse complement.
TCTGTTAAAGTATTTGAATGACAGTAGCCATGAGACCAACCGCAGCTTACCTGTGCAAATAGGAAATGTCCCCCACCTCTCAGACAGCAGTTGAACAGTCAGGTGGTGGCACTGTAGCATCCTTTCTAACTGTTTAATCTATAACCTGTTTTGGCGATTTGGGGGCAGCAGAAAAAGCTGTGAACACAACACTGATATATTATCGCAGAATGAAGTTGCTGCTGTGAAGCTGTTAGCAAACAGTTGCCTGTTTACACGTCCAGCAGACACAGAGCAGCATGATTATTCATTCGGAGCTGTTTTTGTGTCCACCGGATAAATATAAATCCAATATACGCTCTCCTTATGGCCCTGTTTTGGTCCAACGGGCTAGTTTCTAACTTTGTCTGGTGTTTGGTGCTGAGCAGTAGAGTATAGTGGGTTTCACCCAACAGCTGCCTGCTGTTCCTGCAGACAAAGTTGATGAGAGCGGTGAGAGTGAAGCAAAACTGTAAAGTTGTGGGCCTTAAAACTGAAACAGTGAGCTGAGAGACGCTCCACGGAGCTGAGGGGACCTGCAGAGATTGTGAAATTTCTTTTTGCTTTCAGTGACACCTTTCACATTACATTTAGACCATCATTAAGACGTTAACATGAAATAGGTTATTGCGATTTCAACAGCAGTCATATATCTAAAATTCACTTATTGGGTACAAGGTGACAGTTTCTGCTACATGTATGTACTTTAGGCCATTTACACTGCAAAATCTAAGCTCTCAAAAACAAGAAAAAAAGCATTAAAATTGGGGAAATATTACTTAAAATAAGCAAAATTATCTGCCAACAGAACGAGAATATTTCACTTGCAACTTAAGCTCCAAAAAACTTGAAACAAGTGAAATTCTCTAATAAAAAGCCGCCTGGTAAGAAGAAATATCTTGTCAGACAAAAAACAAGTGTATTTTGCCTTCAATTAAGATAATTAATCTGACTAAGTTTTTAGTTTTTGCAGTGTAGATTTTCTAAAATCAATTTTGTTGAGTTCCTCTTAGACCCTTCACCTGGTCATCTCCAGATTCGGTATGGCATCTCTGTGTTCATATTTTTAAACTAGTAATAATTATTTCTGAAATAGTTTTTATTTCTTTTTATTCTTTTTATTTCTTTTATGTCAAAGGTACATAGTACTCATAGTTAGAACCCAGCTCTGCAGCCGGAGCTTTTTAAAACCTTTTTAGCAAACAAAAGACATATTTATCAACTACCTGGCACAGAAAGTAGAACATCTAGCAGTGAAATATTTCTCTCAGGAGTTAGTGATGACTAATGCTGGCCTGGTATCAAACATGTTTGAAATCCCGGAATGTGAAAGGAACAGCAATAGAATACGAGTGAATATGAGTAGAAACCTGCATCAGTCAGTGAGAGTGAGCTTACCGGGAATACGTCACCAACAACCTCGAGTTCACCCACAGGTTTATTCTTTTTGTTGTTTTTCTGTGCAAAACATACACAAAATCAGTTAAAATCCTCCAGTGTGTGCCGGGCATTAACAGTGCTGAAAGCAGAGTGAATATTAAACTTACCTTCATCAGGAGGCCTGAAACTCTTCACTGGGTGTCCAGAAACTCTCTATATGCTGGCTGACATAAGGAACTGTTTGCTAATAGGGCAGCACGGTGGCTTCACAGCAAGAAGGTTCCTTTCTGTGTGCAGTTTGCATGTTCTTCCTGCGTCTGCATGGGTTTCCTCCAGGTGCTCCGGTTTCACCCACCATCAAAAAAACATGTTAGGTAGGTTGTTCAGTCAGCGCCGTTTGACCAGACACTGCATTCAATCTGGAGTTGGTCTCCGGGCGCTGTACAGTGGCTACCCACTGCTCCCTTCAGGTTATTTCTCTACCACATCTGTACATTATAAGACTGAAAAAGCTCCAAGAAGGGAAGTGCAGAAATATCACATATGTTAGGAAGTCTCACACTGCTTTGACTTTGCAGCTAACATGTTTCACATCAGGTCATGAGATCTTGCTTTCTTAAGAAGAACTTTTGCAGTCATTTTGTTCCTCCTGTATTAAGTTATTTGCTTCTACAGAAGGCATGAGGTGGCGATAGAGCAGATAAGACACATGCCTTTGGTGTGAGAGATCTGTGTTCAGTTGCCACTGCGCCATCCACTAATGTGTCCCTGAGCATGTAACAAGAGGCATGACGTCTAGCAAATGTAAGTCGTTCAGATAAAAGCGTCAGCTAAATGACTATAACTTCATATAATGTTATGGCTGCACTGACAAACTACCCCCTAACATTTTCTAAAAGCATTTCAGAAGCTCTGCTGGCTGACATATCATCAGTGATTCTGCCTGCAGTGCCTGTTGCATGTATCACTCAGTAAGATAAGCTTCTTAATACCTTGCGGCGACTATGAGACACTTTGTCTGAAGCCTTCATAACTTGTTGCCAGAACTGTTGGCTCATAGGACGATGATGGAGTAGCATACTACTTCATGCAGTATTTTGTTGGTGCACATGCTTATTAAAAAATGTGCATGCAGATAGAGAATTGGCAAGACAGAAAGTTTTTCTTTCTGACAGCGAGGCTGTGCAGTGAGTAAACCTCACTCCCCGACGCCTTAAGAGACACACTGGCGACGGGTTTTAGCCTCCTCGTCAGCGTGTCCGCCTCCCACACTCGAGGTCGCCGGTTCAAGTCAGGACCGTGTGAAGTACGTACTCGGGGTAGCCAGTTACAGATACATACTACATTAGAAATGACAGCAGGTAACAGTCCTAGTAACACTCATGTACAGGATAGGACTGGTGACATACTCTGCTGAAATTTCATTGGTCAGAATGACACTACCAGCAAGATGGAACAAATACCAAGCAAGAGTGATACAGACATTCTGCAACATAAAGTTTACACAGTAGAATAGAATAAGTAGCAAGAGGCATCAGGAATATCTAAAGATCAAAAAGTATCTGAGGCTATAGGAATTAGTAAACAGGTTCTACAATGTTGGACATCATCGAAGAAGAACAGTCAGTCCGTTCTGCTGCAGGAGCAGTGAGGGGAAAGTAAAAATGGTCAAAGAAAAGGCCCGAAGAAGAGAAATCAGTGCCCCTGAAAACTTATATATTTACATTATTACCTACTTCTAAATTACATTAAATAGTCATGGCAAAAAAAAGCAACACCAAACCTAAACAAACATCTTTATTTTTGCCATTTTTAAAGTTTTTAATATCTGACATTATTATTGTAGAAATCAAAGTGATCTGTCAAAAAGAATCCATCAAGCTTATTGGTCAGTTCTCAGACTGGTGACGCATTTTGATCAGATCCTCTGAACTTAGGTTAGCCATGTAGCATAGGTTAACAGTAAGTCAGCTGTGTGACAGCAGGGGGCGACCTTTGCACAGCATCTCACCTTCTCTCACACTCACTAAGCTCCTCTAAGCTCCTCTAAGCTCACTAAGCTCCTCTAAGTTGCTAAACTGTAGAAAGAATATGCTGTTTTTAGTTTTTCCCATAAACAACTCAAACCACTTAGGCGCTAATTGTTCATGGTAGTAGAGAATTTAATGGTAGAGTTATAACAAAAGAGGGAGTAGTTTCATCAGCATAAGAACGTAATTTGACTCCAACTATTTGTAGCTTTAAAAGCAATCAATAAATTATTCATATGGCTGGACGCCTGCAAGCCTCTTACAGAGTTAACTCACTCTGAGCTCTTTGTCAATAAAGTCATAGATCACTTTGAATGATCCTTTATATGTTCTGAACACTTTTAACTTCCAGCACTTTGATATCACAGCCCTCTAATGATCTACAGGACCATGTGCTTTGAATGTTTCTAAATGACATGCACTTGTGCTGCTTCTGATCTGTTTTCTTTATGCTGGTATGCTTTCGGCTAACTTTTGTTTTTTCTGCTTATTGATTGTAACTGCATGACCGTGCCACATGTGTTTCCTCCTCCCTGCTCTTGTTTGTAGGCTGCACCTGATTTTCAGGAGACAAGGCCTCGAAATTATGTTCTTTCTGCCAGTGCATCAGCGGTAAGAGTCCCAAGAAAAATGACACACATGCAGAGGGGGGCCGGGGAACATGCGAGGTCTAAGTTACTGAGCAGGAGCAAGGCTAACATGCTAAGTAACTAGCAGTAGAACACTGAATTTTATATCCCATTCCGTCTAAGCAGGAACGCCAACAGACCAACAAAATGTTAAAGCTAGACTATGTAGTTTTGGGGGGAAAAATCAACATACACTTGTTGCTGCTACGGCCTCTAATGTTTTTAAGATATTGCTGTGAGACATTACTAAGTCAAGTCAGGCTGACTTTGCAACTTTCTCTACTGGTGCCACTTTGATACTGCGTCATAGCATTTACTGTCATCCGGGGAACGCCTCTTGTGGCCACAGTGGCTGCTGTTCAGCAAAAGTTCAAAAGGTTCGCTTCAAAGTAACAAAAATTTAATTCCAAGTATGTGTTAGGCCCATGTTTAATGATGTAGAGGACATCAAGGTTTGCCATTTTACATGTACGGAGGTTTGTTTTACTGTCAAGAACATTTCTTACACTATATTGTTATATTTTTGTAAAAGCCCTCTCTTTTAAACCACAGAAATTAACCAAACTAAGCCAACGTCAGGACAGTGAGCTCTCAATGATTCAAGTCAGACAGTCAGAGAATCAGTCAGAATTCCAACATGCCTGTTTCATGTGTAGCCCTATATATCAGAACACATGGAGCAGGCCCCCCCACATCAGAGGCACTATAATAATGCCACTGATGTAAATAATGTGTAAGGGTGCATTTCTACTTGAACACGCTAGGCTTTACAGACTGTGATAACAGCACTGTTGCATGATGACAAAAATGTTACTTAACATGAGCATGTTTTGCGCATGTTTGATTTTTTTTCACTGTTGTTTGAATCCCCCGAATCCCTCTTCATTTCATATTTGACACAATGAAAAATACTGAATATTTTGAATGAACCTCTCTGAAAAGCCCAATTTTAGCCTTTCTCTGAAAAGGCTAAATTGAGTTTTATAGTTGCACTGGTCATGAGAGAGCAAGTCATGGTGCGTCAGACATATAAGAGAGGTATGGTGGCCCTGATGTGCAAAACTTGAGAGAAAACAGTTCAACAGTTTGCAACAACATTTCAGATGTTCCATCCAAACTGTAACTTGCGGGGGTTTCAAACACAGCTGTGTATTAACATGGGCATGGTTGCTGCGTCAAAATGAGACCCTTGTTTGGCCAGACCTCTACCAAACAGATGCATCATGAAGTGACCACAAAAACTGCTCCCACACATGACTCACAGGAACACAATACAACAATAATGTTGACCTTCAGCTGAGTCCAGAATTACGGAAAAATCCCTGAAAACACGTACAGTATACTGTGTTTCATAGTCTAGTTGCACTTTTGATTGTTAACAAAACATATTTGTATCAGTCTTTACTTTTAGTATAAATATAATCATATTGCAGAACATTTTGTCTCTACATTGTCTCCTTACTATCTACTGCACTATCAACAGTTTTTCAGTAACTTGTAGCTTCAGGTGTGATGTTAGACGTACTCACATCCTTTACCTAATTAAAAGAAGGAATACAACAATGTTAAGATATTCAGTCAAAATCTTTCTTGAGTAAAACTACATAACTATTATCCAGATAATGAGGCAGCTAATGAACACATAAGCTGATCTACTAACGGTGTGCACGCAGAATGACGACTTTCAAAAGTGCAAGATAGAACCTGTTGTTCATTTCGTACTTTTGCCTTAAAGAATATGCAGTTTGGGGCGTTTCAGTTTTATTGTGCAAAGTAATTGGAGGGTAACATGCAAATACATTTATTACATTTATTAACTACATGCAATGTGATCGAACAAGACTTAAAGCAATTTCTTGTGACTGTTGGGCAGAGATGGCTGCTGTTATCGCCGTGAGGAGACACAGCCTCAATGAAAGAAGATGTAGAGAAATGAACAATATTAGATAATATCATTCTATATCTGATATATTGATGTTGTTTGTTCTTGACTTCTTTTCTCCATGAGATGGAAGAATTTAGAAAGGTGCGTGGCTCTGCAGAGAGCCCCCAGCGTAAAATTCATCCAGCCAGAGGGACCGATCACCAACCGTTCACAGCGCGCTGGGCTGTAATAGTGACACAACCCATTGTAGGTATCAGAGAGGGAATGGGATGTCGGGGCGTTCAGGGCCAGCGACAGGAGATGGAGCAGCCGGGAACGATGCGGACGGATGGTAATCTTTCCCTCTGGCTGGATGAAGCACGACACTCCTGATTTTACGCATGATCCATGATGATACAGAAATATAGAAATGAATGACAAAAAGCATACTGTCAGTATTTTAGAGATCCCCCCAAAATTTCACAAATAATGTTTAACAAATTGTTCTTAACTGCAGTACCTGAGTAAATGTACCTTCCCCCTCTGTTACTGGCAAACGGACATGTCAGCAGGTGCTGACAGGGTTGCAATGACTAACCACTTCAGTGACCCTCTGCATAAGGTCAAAAATGAACTGAACCAGATGTGGAACCATTTACTTGTAATTACATACAGTTACATCAGTTAAGTATGGCCTTCATATGATCACAGATGGTGAAAGACCTTTTAGGAATCTCCCCTTTCGATGAATTGTATGACCTCAATCCTCTTTTAAACCATGTCAGCAGCAGGTTTAACTGAGACCTCACACACAGTCACCTGGAGTGGCGCATAGTACTGGCACATTTGACTTCTGCGGGACACAGCAACCATGTTCACACTAAACCACAGTTTCAACCACAGCCTCTATAAATAGGGCAGTGAGGTTTAAGAGATCATTTGATTTTGTTCCAGATAACACAGGTTTAAACCTGTCTTAAACCTCAAACTACCGCTAAGCTGCAGTCATAAAGAGTAACAGGCCCAACACATTCAAAACCCTTTTACTTTCTCTGTTAAAGAAAGAAAATGTAAATGTTAAATCAGAATTAGAAAGAAGAACTGCAGAGAAATGATAAGGTTCTGTTTTCTTTGCTGTGTTTGGCTCTGTAACTGAACCAGCTGCAGAGTGGCTGGGAAAGCTGGGATGTGGAGACGGATCCCTGTGTATCAGAGCAGAGGAAGGTTGTACACTTAGACATCTGTCAGCCACAGTAAAACAGGATTAGATCCCTGTCACACTGGGTGGTGTGTTTATTGTGATAGAAAGTGGTAGTGAGAGCTGCTTGCGTCAGCCTCTAGTGATTCCCGGTTGTGTTTGTAGTAAATAGACACCCCTCGTCCTACCTGATAAGGTATCATGGCCATTTAGTTTAATGTCTCTAAAAAGTTGTGGGGAAAAAAGTTCAGGAACAAATTCAGTTTTAATGTGGTCAGAAATTAAATGACAAGTGAATGGAAGGTTTCATGCACACTGTCATGACGTGCCATGGGTGCGCAGAGCAGGTGACAGCCCAAATGCATGACACAGAGAGCAGAGGTCTAGTTCCAGAGAATTTAATCCAGGGCTAGACAAACAGGCATGAACAGAAACTCACGGGTACAGGGAACTGGTACATTGAAAAAAACAAAACAGGTAATGCGACAATAACCAAACAAGGAATGAACAGAAACACCATTTATACACAGGGGCAAACGAGCAGAGCGGGAGCAACACAGGTGACAGGGATCAGGACTAACGAGGCAGGTAGGGAGCTAGCAGGGGAAAACAGAGAGACTGGCAGGCAGACAGGCAGATTACTGGAGGCGAACAGACATGACACAAGTTGATCAACACTAAACATGGACCATATCAATGTAAGTAGTACAGATCAGAATGATAAGAATAAAATAATACAGAAGTACACAGACCAGGAGTAAACACTTAAGACATGATCTAAGGTACAGGACTAAGAACTAAAACACCAAACTGGGAACTAAGATACGAGACAAGACAGATACGAAGTAACTTAAAGATGCGGATGAATAAAATAGTAAAGCTACACAGAGACTAAAGGATCAAAATCAGATTAATTAATGAAACTGGCAGAGAACATAAATAACTAAATATGTAACTGTTTTAACATGTTGTCCATCCTTGTAAATTAAGTGTAATACACCTCAATGCAATGTTTAAATGTTTAACAGTTAGCAGTTTAATGTCTTAGTATCATCTAAATGTCTTACTTAACTTTTTAAGGGTTAAAAGTGGTCAAATTAAATTTTATTTTATTTTACATACACTACTGTACGTGAGAACAACTAGGGTTCAGGGTTGTGAAGCGCCAGTCGTAGTTATCACCGCTCTCCACCTGGAGTGTCGGCCA
>JAPMOB010238594.1:0-15681 GCA_029875015.1 Lepomis gibbosus | reverse complement strand
TTCAATTTTATTTATATAGCGCCAAATCACAACAGTTATCTCAGAGCGCTTTTCATAAAGAGCAGGTCTAGACCGTACTCCCTGATGTTATTTACAGAAGCCCAACAATTCCCACCAAGAGCAGCACTAGGTGACACAGGCAAGGAAAAACTTCCTTTAAAAGGCAGAAACCTCGAGCAGAACCATGGCTCAGGGTGGGCGGCCATCTGCCTCGACCGGTTGGGGGTGAGGGAGAGAGAGAGAGAGCAAGAGAGCAACAGAGAGAAAGAGAGAGAGAGAGAGAGGGGATGGAGGCGGCCTACACAGTATACACACAGAGGTAAAGACAGTAAAGGTAATGTTACTATAGACTGAATGAAAAATGGTACAGATATTTATAGTTTATTAAAGGGTGTCGAGCAGGAACACGGGGGCAGCAGGTGACCCGCAACTACAGATCCAGACTCCACAGCTCCAGAGCCAGAAACACCTGCAGGAAGTGATAAGAGGAGAGGGACGAGAAAGCACAAGACTACAGGAAAGGGAAGAAGCCGATTTAGTAACATGCATTACATAAGGTTGTAGGATGTGCATTTCATAAGAATGAGTGAACTTGGCAGCAGAATTATCAGACTTGGTTTCTTTCTTGAGATGGGAGGAAGCGTTTTAAAGGAAAGATAAGACTCTGTGTTAGACAGAGCTGGTCTAATCTTGGTTCATTGGCAAAGCAGGGGAGTTATTTTCTCACCAAAAGCCAAAAACGTAACATGTCAATGCTGGCAGCTACTGTATTTGCTGTATTTAGAGCTAAATTAAGTCCTTCCCCTTGGCTCATTGTTTTTATGTGTGTGTTTTTCAGTGCCAGTAACAATGGGGTCACCATGGATGGAGTGGTGATGCTGGCCCGTGCTTTGTGCTCCCATGACAGCCTAACACAAATTCACATCAGGTACTCTTTATTGTACATGTTAGGCATCCAGTGATTTCATTAGAGCAGCAACAGAATGAGAACCTGTTTCGCCAACGTGGCAAGCTGCCAGTTAGAACTACGACAGCTGACAAATGGTGCTCAACAGCTCATTTATGTCTTAAAACACACTTTTGAATTGAATTGACTGGTGGGACAGTGTCTATTTAGCTGTAAATTTGCGTTAAATTGCGCCGACTGTTAAACTGACTGTTGGTTTTACAGGGATGAAGGCAGAGAGCAGGTTATCCTGAAGTTCTGCACTGACAAAAGGTAGAAAAGCTGCATCTGTGAAAACCTCTGCACATCTGGATGCCACTATCTGCATCTTCATGTGTTGGTTAATAAAATAATTCTGTGCTCTTTTTTTAGTGATGACAAACAGCAGCTGAAGGTGTTCAGGTACTGTAAGCTGAAAAAAGATACTTCCAGCTAACTGTCAGTTTACCACATTACTTAGACCTTAAAATATAAATAAATGATCTTCTTTTATGCTGTAGGATAAACAACAGCAGCCTCCTGCCGTCTTGTATAACCACGCTATGTAGAACATTGGTCAAGTGTTGCTCCGATTTGGAGTTAGAGTAAGTTTGCTTATTGTGTGTCCGCACATCATCATTTCAAGATTGTGACCCAACAGGTGGACATGAATAAAGGTTTATGTTTGTGTCAGTTTGTCTCACAGCTCATTGACAGATGAGGCTCTCGAGAATCTGCTGAAGGCCCTGCCAACGATGACGTCGCTGCTGAGACTCAAGTAAGGCGCATGCATGAACTGATTAGCGTGTGTGAGAATGAATAATGCAGTTTATTTTGTTTCATTATTAGTACAAAAATCTGTACAGCAGGTATGGTATCAGTTGTCTGTGGACTTACTTTGTTTCAGCTTCTGATGTATAATACGGAGCATCTTAGGTAGCAAAATAATAGCGACTGGTGCAGGAATTACAAAACCAAACAATTTCAAGTTGGAGGACTCTCAGCTGATGGGTGAAAACCCATGACACCAGTGTGAAATGGCACTGAAATGGAAATGAACATTTGTGGGATTTTAACAAAGCATGAAGCTTTAATGTAATGTAAATAAAAAAAACATTTTTATGTTTGGGACGACCCCGCGACCCGACCCCGGATAGGCGGATCAAGATGGATGGATGGATGTTTGGGACGAACCAAAAGTGGCGGCCTAGTTTGAACCACTGCCTCCGGGGTGTCAAGGCTTTGACGAAAAATACTTTTTTCTGTTGGCAACGTCACCACACAAAAGGTCGCTGTCAGGCATAAGAAAAATATCTCAAAAAGTTACTAGACAGGTAATTTAGAAACACGACCCTTAATGATATTTGTTATTTATCAATCAATCAAAATTTATTTATAGAGCACTTTACAATCCAAGATGACACAGAGTGCTGTACAGTAAAACAATAAATGAATACATAAAAGAGACTAAAGACAAAGCTCACACGACGCATAAAATCCAAAAAAAATACAATAAAACAATAAAATCAATACTAAAACAAGAAATGTCAACTTCAGTTTTCAAAGGTCAGAGAAAAGAGAGTCTTGAAAACAGACAGTGAAGAAGCCTGTCTAATGTGCAGAGGTAGATCGTTCCACAGTTTAGGAGCTGCTACAGCAAAAGCTTGGTCACTTCTCTGCTCGCGCTTAGTTTTGGGCACACTTAGGAGCAGTTGATCAGCTGAACTGAGAGAACAGGTGGGTCTATAGGCATGTAGCAGCTCAGCGATGTAGGGTGGAACAAGGCCATTAAGACATTAAAAGCAAATATAAAAACCTTAAAATGGATCCTATGCTGTACAAGCAGCCAGTGGAGTGAGGCTAAAATGGGGGAAATGTGCTCATATTTACGCGTTCCAGTTAAAAGACCATCTGGAGGCGAGCAATCGAGGACCCACTGACCCCCACGTACAGTGCGTTACAGTAATCCAACCGAGTGGTGACAAAGACGTAGATTACTGTTTCAAAGTTCTGCCTAGAGAGAAATGTCTTTATTTTGGGCGGTTGAAAAAAGCTTGCTTTTATGACTGTCTTTATCTGTTTGTCGGGCTTAAGGTCAGAGTCGATTTTACCCCAAGGTTAGTGATTGTTGGCTTGATGTAGTGACTCAAGGAACCTACTGTAGCTCAACATGGGGGGTCCCAGTGGTGCCACCAAAAAACATCACGTCCGTCTTGCCTTTCATTCAGACTTAAGAAGTTTAGACTTAAAAAGTTAAGTTATTATCAATAACTACTGTAATATGATCACCTTCTCATTTGAACCAACCCTACCTTCTTCTTCCACAGTGTCAGCCACAGCAGCACATCCACCACCGGAGCTGTGATGCTGGTCAGTTGTTTGACCGCAAGTCAGCGAGTCACCTCAGTGGAGCTCAGGTACAGGATACATCTTAATAGAAAATCAAAATTTGACCTTTTTTCTGTCTGTTGGCTTTAATTAGGAGTAATTATAATCAGGGAACTAATTCTGTGACTTGTTATTCTCTGTCACTGATAATGTTTTTCCTAAATACTGATTGAACTCTTCTTCAGGTCTCAGACTGAATCCGTGATCCATTTTGACCGTGTGAAAGCAGAACAAGCCAGCTGCAGGTCTGTGATCAGCCAGTGGTATTTTTTGAAAGCACTGCCTGCTGTTTATACCGAAAGAAACTTTGTGGGCGTTTGTTTTTCAGACTGCTCAGTCTGTCACTTGTCAAGCGTTACTTGCATCATATCACATCTAGCTTCTTCTAGTTTCACTTTGAGTCTGAAGTATCGGAAAACTCTGCCAGCCCTGGGGGAAGAGTGCCTTCCCCCATCAGCACACAGTACTGATCAGTAAAAAAAAACGATAACAATTTTCCTTTTGTGTTTTTATTTTTATTGTTTGACAGAAAAATGTGTGCTGCCAACTTTACATTTTGCCGACAATCATTGAAAGTCACCAAAAGTACAAACTAGATCCTATTGGACATTATTTATGCAGTCTATGATCAGTCTTAGAAGAGTAAGAAACTGCCTGAAGAAAAACTAGAAGTAATGGATTATCTGTTTTTTTTGCAATCAGCACAGAGTACTGATCAGAGCTGGCTGGGACTTCCTAACTTAATGCCCTAATGTGGTGTCTCCCTGTCTGTCTGACTGACTGCGTGCACACAGGTTAAATCATTTCAGCCTGAACAGAGACAACTTGGACCAACTGCTCAAGATCCTGCAGCAAGGTCCCCAGCTGTCTGACCTGGAGTATGTGCTGCTACTTATGCATAATTGCACACCCACGTGCATATACCAGGACTGAGCATTGCTTAGTTGCACACTGTTGATTACTGTGAGTTATTCTGTCTTTTGACTGCAGTTTATCAAGTAACCAGCTGAGCGATGCAGGAGTGAAGCGTGTTTTGGATTCTCTACCAACTCTCAAAATCAGCAGCTATGTCAAGTAAGATACATGTTATGAAACTCTGATGTGTCCCATTTTCAGTTTTGTGTTGATTTGTAGCCGCTGTATGCAACAAAAGAAACAGGAAAAACTGTTTTTTAGTGAAGGTGCTTGTTAACAATAGAATATATGGTAAATTTGGGTGATCCCTGTTTTATTTTGAATATCTGTAAGAAATAATAATTGAAAAAAAATCTAAATTATTAAATAACAAGATAATAAATTAATTAATAATAACAATAACTACAGCCAAGTCAACTACAGCCAATTTTTGAAACACAATTTGTTTACATATTCTAAAAGGAGTGGTAAGAAGAGAAAAACTAATTTAATCCCACCCCGTGTCCACAAATCAATGATTATCTTCTACTATTACCAACAATCCCTGTGACCCTCCTCAATGTTTGACTTTATTTAGACATGCAGCCGGGCCTCTGGTGTGGAATACTACAAAATAATACCAAGTGAAGATTTTTTTAATAAGTGACGCATGTTTTTAATAAGACAACAGGTCACCTGTACTGTAAAGAAGCATTTAAGCAGCTGGTCCTGTGTTTATTTGGACATGATGCTGCACATACAGGAGTGTATCAGTGTTTTTCTTTCACTTTTTAGTCAATTAATTCTACAAATTACTGGACAACATATTTTCAGTCTTTTCAGCCAGAGCACTGGCACACACATGCCTACATGATTTTCAGGCCTTACATTTTTTGTGTATAATGATTTAACTTTAAAGTTTTGTAACACTTTTCTGGTCTTTAATGTGTGTTCATCCGCAGTTTGAGCAACAATAGCCTGACGCAGCAAGGGCTGTTGGATGTGGCCGGCACGCTGAGTACCTGTGATAACATCTGTGGTGTAGAAGTCGGGTGAGTCTGTGCATTGTGCAAATGAGTGAACGAAGGAACCAAACAAAAGCAATTAAATGAGTTGTTGAAAGCATTAAAAAAAAGCCTTAACAGATGAATAAAGCATTCATCCCCGTCTGTCTCTTTGTCCGTGGACTCCACTTCCGATGTCTGCTGGTAGTTTGGGAGAAGAGGAGAGGTGTGTCATCTGGTTTACACAAGATGGAGGCTGTGAAAAAACTCTGAGGTAGGCTGAGAATCTAGTTCTTTATAAGCACTTAGGATGTCACTCTTTACCTGTGGGTGATTACCACAATACCACTGTGCCCCTTTGATGTATGGAGCATGGTATATGAGGTGTTTCTGATCTTAAACCCCATATGCCAGAACGTGCAATAACTTTCCACACTGTTATATCTCTAAACATTGATCAAGCATTGACAGATGGAAACAGAGGTGGCAGGAAGTGGTAAAGTTCAGTGTCAGCCAAAATAACCACAGATTTCCCAACATGTTATCATCACATGGCGACACAATTAATGCAAGAACAGGTCAGAGCACTGATTGTTGGCATTCTTTGCAGACAGTAGGCTCCCTGTTTGTTGTCACGTGAGGAGGGTTTAAAGGTTTCAGTGCGGATTGCGTTCAGGATTTAGACAGCATATCCCTTTGAAAATTCCTCTTGTGTTGAGTTACTCTTTCTTTGCTCTCTCCCTTCCCACCGTTTTCCGCCTCTCCGCCAGTGTCAGAGAGAGCAGTTTGGCACATGAACATCTGGTCAGATTAGCAGGAATCCTGTCTGCTTGTCCACGTTTGACCAAACTGGAGTAAGTGCACCTCCATCTTCAGAACATTCAGTACTGACGCTCTCATCATATGAAAAGCTTCTCTGTAACCATAACGCACATCGTGAGTACGGTGCTTATAGAAATTTATGAGCAGGGCATCTACTCAATAAAGATGTGACTGACGCTACATGTCTCAGGTGAAAATCAATATCACTCTGTGGCTGGTTCACAGGTTCAAGAACAATTTGCTGAAATCAGATTGGATTGAAGACTTTGTGAAACTGCTGAGCAGAAGTCCGAGAGGATTCAGTGTCAGGTGAGAAAGACTGCGGTAGATGTAGCATGCGCCATTAGCTCCTAAAGGGAAGTGTCAACAAGCTGTCACAACAGATGCTGGAACATTTTGCTGAAGCTTGTTTCTTCCTTTTCAACAGTACTGACTTATTATCTGGAGAGGAATCAGTATTCCTTCTGTAATTTTGTAGCAGTGACAGGGGGAGCTTTGCTTAGCTTTGCCCTTTATTTTTTTTTAGCTTTGCTTTTTCTCAGCATGGAGTCCACATTGTTTTTTAGTCATGGCTAAACGCATCTCCGTGTTTCTGTCCTAATAGCTAAATAACCTGCTGAATAATATTGTTGAAATAATGAGCAGTATTGCTCTCTCTTCCTCGTCAGTATCGAGGAGTCTTGGATCAGCTCTGAGGAGGCTGTTCATTTGGTGTGTCGCTGTCTGGACCTCAGCAGCAATATACACGCCATCAGGTGAGAGACTCAAGTGCAAGTAAACATAAAGACACTCAGTGGGAGAGGATACACACCTTGGAGTGAAACATGGATTCAAACATTCAGACTCACTGTGTATCAAACCATATGTGTGTTATTATGTATAACATCACTATGCATATTTACTTTGCAGGGTTCACAACACCACTATACACATGTCTTTGATGCCCTCCACTGAACTGACTTCAGTCAGGTAACACATGTCAGGTTGCATGTCGTCCCCCTCCATGCGAATTGTTCCTTCACTTGGATGTTTGAGCTTCAGTTTGTCTGAGGTTAAGGCGTGTACAGTATGAGCAGGAGTCGTGTGGAGGGGAAACCTCCAGTGCACAAACACTGAGAACACTAACACACAAGATGTGTGTCCAGCAGTTCAAAATATGTTTGCATATTTATAGGTTATGGATTTTTAAAAAAAGGAGGAGTAGATGTTATTTAAAGTATTTTTTTTACAAGGTAATTATTTTTTGTTGTTGGAAAAAAAAACTATCTGACAAATTATTATTCAAAGCAGATTATTAGTATGTCTTAAAATTATATCTGGAGGGGGTCTTCAGTTATCTTAACCGTGTCACTGAAATACCCATAAACAATAAACATTGTATTAAGTTTAGGGCTCATGTGTTTTCACTGATGACTCTGTAGATGTGACTCCATCAATGGCCACAGAGAAAATAGGGCACCCTTCTCCTTTAAATACACAGCCTCACTGTTCTACTGTCATAATATTGTCACGTCAAAAAATTTAAGACTTACGCCAGATAAAAAAAGCTTGAACTTTTACCAACATGTTTATTTTCAACAAAAATAGACACCAATTAAAGTAGTAAGTAGTAAAGTACTAAAAGTTTCACCAGAGAGGGTCAGTGATCGATGCAAAATAGAGTCCCATTCTGTCACCAGAACAGAGAGTTGACATGATGGCATGTAACGACTTCTTTTGGACCTCCTTTTGTAGCTCTGTTTCTAAGCAGTATGTCATCTTTTGGCTCTCTTTCCTGCTGCACCTGCTTCTGTGGAAATATTAAGGTGACTCATGTGTATGTATTGTGTTTCTACACACTAGTGCCCAGTAGAGCGGTTTAAACAAAAGTGTCTTAGACTGCTCTGTATAATAACTTTATCATATAGCTTCAAACATTAACATAGCAAATATTACACTACAATATAAAAATATACAGTACATTATATTCTTTAGCTGATAACAGCAAGAAAAAATACCAACATTCTGGGAGTTGTACAAGTGGCTGCAGGGAGTATGTGTTAACCTCTCCTCTCCCCTCTTCTTCAGCCTGCTGGACTGTGCAGTAGAGGGGTACCAGCTTGCATCTCTGACGAGCGTCATCCAGAAGAGTCCTTTACTGACTGAGCTGCAGTTAGTACTCTCTGTTTTGTTTATGTATTTAATATGCGCAAGTCAGTAAGCAAGGGAGACGTAGTTGTGAAAAATGGGAGAAAGCAAAGCATAAAAGTCTTCCTGTTTGTTGTCGCACAGTTTTTCCCACAACAGCCTGGGTAAAGAGGGAGCTGAGTTTCTCTGTTCTGTCCTGCCCTTGCTGCCAAATCTCACTTCGCTCAGGTTAGGGTTTTTTTCTACATTTCACACTTTTGTTAATGTCTGTCTCAGAGTTCTAGCACGATAAGCATCTACTTTGACCTTTTGCAGTCTTGGTTCCAAAGAGGGGTGTGTGACTGTGTTTGAGAAGATCTCAGAGGCCGTGCAGCAGGCCACAGCCATTCAGTGCTTAAGGTGAGCAACGCAAACACATTGTATTATTTGTCTGGAGCGTTTTCATTTGGTTTCCTGTCATTGTCTTCATTCATAGTTTAATTTAACAGCCCTTCTCCGCTCTATCACTTGGGAACACCAAGAATGTGGCCAAGCAAGTTCTGCCAGTTTAAAAAGTTTTTGGTGTACATTACTGTACGTTTTTTTTTTTAATCGCATGAAAGCTGAGCTACAAAGAAAACAGAAATCCAACACCGTTTTAAACGGTTGTCTCTTTAACTATGGCCAAGCATGAAAGACTGTGCAGACCTATTGCTACTTTCCAGTTATTGTTCAATTAATTCCAACGTTTCACAGCTGTATTCTGTGTCTCGACACGCATGAAAATAACTCTTTAAGTGAAATTTTATTGGATAGCCGGCACTACATCACAGTTTGTGTCATGTCCATGAATTAAAATGACATCTTCCTCTTTCTCTTCCCCAGTCTATCAGGTTATGTGATTAGTGACACAGCAGCTCAGATTATGACCAGAACGTTGCCCCGTCTACGATCGCTCAAGTAAGCACCTAACATTCAGCACAATGGTATTTCTGTAGAGGTCTCAACTGTTCTCACAGGTAGTGAGTGATCGATCGCCACCGTTTCAAAGAAATAAAGTGCTTATAATGTGAAACATGTATACAGTGATTCAACCACCTCATAGATTATATGATAAACAAACAAATAATGTTACCATTTGACTTGTCTTCTCTAGTCTTTACCATTGTGAATGGTTGGCGGCCGGAGCGCTGCAGCTCCTCAAAGCGCTACAAGATAGTGTCGGTCTGGAAGGCCTTTGGTAAGAGTCGCGCTCACATATGAGCATATGCAAATGAGTGTACATGTGTACTAAAATGTCTGTAATATAATACAGATAGCGTGGCTTCCATAATGTCTTGAAGTTCCAAGTGTGTGTGTGTGTATTTGTGTACATCCCTAGTATGGACTCCTTGCAGCTGAATGAGGAGAGCAGGGTGTGTCTGGCACAAGCACTGAGGAATGTCAACTCTATATGCAGCCTCAAGTAAGAAACACAATCTGGCCTACTGTATAGCCGTTAGAACTTGATGCACCCAGCCCTATATAAGAGTTACTGGCGTAAGTTAGAACAGAAGACTCTTTGGGACCATCATTCTTACAAAAATGGATTCACGAACCAAAATCTGACCTTTCCAAGTGATTTTGGAAGCTTCCCATGTATAATGTAGCCCGTTTATAGCTACTCATAATGAAGTTGTAAGTGTTTATTTAATTAATGGAGCTAAGCCTGCAAAGCTATGTCAGGCAGATGTCTTTTACTGCTTAATTTACTGCTACAGTCACACTGACAGGCTTTACTCACACTAATATCCAGCGCCACTCTAATAATTCAGCCTATTTATGATGTCATTAATTGCTGACACAGTTGCTGCCAAAAGTGCCGCTTCGCTGCTCACGTTGCGGCCACTGCTGCAATTTGTCATGCCAGCATGTCATCGGCTCCGCATGAAGCTCATCGTTAAATGAGTAGGCTCTGAAGCCCCAATCCACCACCCCAGGAGATATTTTGAACACCCTGTCCTCTGATAGTGCTAGGCTGTAAACTGTTGCTCACTGATGAGCTGCCAGGTCAGAACTTAGGCAGCAAATGTTAATGGTGTTTATACTTCATGTTAATACATATCATACTTAAATGGACATAAATCCAAACATGAGATGTCAATTAGTTTTCTTAACATTTAACTTATTTATGTGGAAAGCACCTATAGGATAGCCACTCCTAGCTTGGAACCAATATAACAATTTCAGGGAAAGATTGCTGGGGTGAACACATGAAATTTAACTCTTTGTTTGTGCAATGTGTGTGTGTGTGTGTGTGTGTATGTGACAGGCTAAATAAGATTGCCACAGAAACTGGAACACCAAACGGTGTGCTAGAGCTCCTCGCTGCTATGGAGGGCCTCACCCGATTGGAGGAGATAGAGTGAGTTGACTCAAGCATAAAGTATGCTGCACATAAACCGATGTGGTTGCCCTCATTTTAGTCTGTCGGCATATGAATGATCAGTGATGCTGAACGCAGTCACTTCTCTTGTTGATTCAGGTTGGAGGGCTGGAGGATGGCTGACAGAGGAATAGAACAGATGACCAGGCTGCTTCCTGTTTGGACGAAGCTCAGGAGGATCAGGTAGACATGAAGGTCTTACTGTTCAAAAAAAGGGTAGATAAACCCGATTACAGGCATTTAAAGTACTGCCAGGTCTTTTATTAACAGGTTGTGTTATTTTTCTTGTTCTTCTTCTTCTTATTATTATTATGATGATGATGATGTGTCTTGTTTAAAAAACATTTGAATACCCTTGTGTCTGTCTCATATGTCTCTGTGCATGTTCTGAAATTATTTATTCAAATGAAATATTATGATAATATTTCCTTAAATTTATTGTATAGTAAGTGTTATTTACTTAATTATACATAGTTTGTTTATCCAACAAATACCTGCATTTTCAAGCTATTATGACCAAGTTATGTGATCTTACTGGTTTATATATAAAAATTATAATATTATAAAAACAAGGTAATTGAGGTGAAACGGTTTTGCAGTGACTTGGATTATTTGGAATTTAGTGTCTGGTGTGAACTGTTCATGCAGCTGTTATCTACTAGAAATGAATCAATTTTCTCCTTCCTTTTCTTCAAGTTTTAACTGATTGCCCTTGTGGCTAAGTTCAAGAGTACAGTCAACCCCGTACCTAACGATCACCAGCCTTGTCCACTTGATTCTACTTGTGTGAGGTGACAATCACCCAAAACATGTCGCCCATTTATTGGCCTGTCATCACCTTCTTTTGACTGAAAGCCACAGTCTTTTGGCTCAGGAGTGTGACCTTCATTAGGTGAAATGGCTTTATGGCTCCTGTGTGGAATTCAAACAATTCTGCCTTTAGTGCCACCCACAGGTATATTATAAAAAAGACACAGAGGAAGTGCTCAGACAACAAATTGAAAAACTACTTATTTTACATCTAATGATGTGTATGTGTTTGTGTGTGTGTCTTCCAGTCTATCAAAGAACCTTATCAGCGACCAATCAGGAGCCAAGCTACTGGAGGCTTTGAACAGCTGTAGTCGCCTAGAAGAGCTCCAGTAAGGACATGATGACATGTTTTTTCATATGTGACTCAAACCTGTAAATGCTCTTTTGGAAAATCAATGAAAACACCTTATAAGAGGTGACATGTACAATTCTATCATGTATTCATTCCCCTTTGCACTGATTGCACGCAAAAGAAGCATCATCAACATCATTCTAGGTAAAAAGAGACTGTTATTATGCACTGTCATCACATCAGAAACAGAAGAATGCAGATATATCTTACAGATTGTAGTACAAGAAGTACAAATACTGCATCCAGGTTTAATAAATTAGAAGAAACGAGACACGTTCTGTTCTCAGTCCACAAACTGAGAAGCACCTGACTCAGCTGCATACTGGTGGAACATGCGTGGAGAACCCTGTTTTAAGCTCTATAACATTTTGGTCCACATGTAAACTTCTAGTCTTTTAAATCGGTGTTATTTTAAAGTACAGCTTTTGCATATAAACCTTTCAGCTGTTTTTTTTGTTAAATGCATTACTGTATTATTTGTATCATGTGTATTTTGGTTAATGAGAAGAATACAGAACTTAAAACATCTGTTGGGGCTGTCTTCCAGTCTGGCTAGTAACAGTCTGGGCAATCTCACTGCTGCCAGGATGCTCCTTGTCCTACCGTCACTGACGCACATCACTGTGTTGGAGTGAGTCACGCACACGTTCAAATTTCTCATTGCCATTTATTACATCATTGTCAGACTTTTCTTGAGATTTTATTTCCTTATGTTCTAGTATTTCAGAAAACTGTATGGGAGATGAAGGGTCAGCGAGTCTGTCCAAAGCAATAACGTGCATGAAGAACCTCACCAGGATTCAGTAAGGCTCTCCAGTTCTGATGGATGACTACATTTACTGATTGTTCATCTTATTTTAAATAACATGTTTCTTTTCCTTGCATGGTCTTTCAGTTTGACCTCTGTCGGGACTTCAGAGCTGTGTGCTGTAGCTGCCAGTCTGGCCCACTGCCCCCTCATACAGGATGTGGGGTAAGATTAAAAATGATCATACAACACATTGTCAGTAAATAATGTTAAAAACAAATATTACAAGGGGCGCAACTTCGCAGGCCAAACACTGCAATGCAAAAGCCCTGTGGCGTGCTCAGCCGTCACCAGCAAGAACCACACCACAACAAAATGTTATTTAAAGGTTTAATGAAAAGTCTGAATGTATAGATGATAGAGGAAGTTTGAATAGATATAAAGGACGATGGGGGAGGAATGTCATCTGATAGGCTTGTCTGGGGTGATAGGGTTGGTACCAAAAACAGTGACACCGATACACATAGAGTACTTCATTAAATACCATGCGAAAAAATGAAGTATGGAGCCCTGGTTACTATGTTGAACACAAATAGTTGATTAGTATTATTATTTTTATTGTGTATATATAAATATATTGTGACACAAAAGTCCACAGTCTCATTTCTCAGATCCCAGAGACAGAACGGCGAAGGCCGATGGAGGGTGGGCTCGGTAGCAGTGTATATTGAAAGCTATTTGTATTAACAGTAGGTTATTGTAGGTATTTTCCACCTTAGTTTAGTGTTTATTTACTTGAATCTGCTCCTCTGCTCTTCTCCCCACACTCACACACAACTAGGCTGCATCCGAAAAGTCAAAAAAAGTTTCCTTTCCTAAGCACTTTTCCTTGACCTCGATGGAAAACGTCATGAGGTCAAGGAAAGATGTGAAGGAGAATCCATAAGGACTGCGGGGCTCAGAGAATCCGGCTTTTCTAGGTGACATAATTATGCGACGGCAGATGTTACTCCAGCTTGATCATTGCCTTTATTTAGGCGAGAGTGTCGGCATCTGTGACTGAAATAAAGTCAATTAATATTACAATATTACAATATTACACTCACTATGATCACCTTACAAGGCCAGTAACACAGCTCGCATGGGTCTCAGTTATTGCTGACAGTTCAGGACATACAGTATGAATATTAGGGAGTTATGGCCTAAGAGAGAAAAAGCTAATAGTCAATGGTAACTTACATGGTGATCAACATTGTTTATCCGTCATAGTCGTTTTTTTTATTGTAGAAAATTCTAATACAAACATAAAACGTTGTTGAAACAGCATCAGATTAGAGCAAAGCCAAAAGAAAACAAACCAAAAGAAAGAAGAAAATTGTGAGTCTCATTCAGGTATCATAATGTGCGTCTGTGGTGCAAAGATTTTGTTAAATGTGGTCAGTGTTTTATCGTTTAAGTTTGAGAATGTGCGTCACTTTAAATTTTGCCGCCGCAATGAATTGTGGGACGGCATTCTCTCCTTTTCTTTCGTAAAGGATTGTCCGCTGTACCCTATGGTGAAGGAGATATGAAAGGAAGCATTGAGACTCCTTTCCTTAGCTGTCAGAGAATTCGACCAGCTCTTGTCATTGGCTGCCACTGAAATACTTCCGGGTCACTTCACTCAGTTAGGAACCTTCCTGAGCAAAAAAAGATGCAGACCTAGCCTGCATCTCTTGTCTGTCACGTCAAACATGCCGGCTTGCCCCGCCTCTTCCTGTCTCTCTCTCCCTGTATGTGTGTATGCTGCTTTTCTCCATCAGCTGTACGTTTCCTAAGTCGCCATGTTTAATAAACTCACCCGTGATTCAGTTTTCAAGTGTGCCGCATGTGGATTGAAACTGAAACTTAATTTTAAAAACATCCATTGAAAGTTTTATTCTTTGTACATGTTCATTTACAGCATTAAACGTTGAAATGTGTATTGTAATAGGCAGTATATTAACTTATTAGGAGAAAACTGGTAGTTCTATGTACAATCAGATGTCGAGCACCCCCATATCACCACAATGTCGTGATCCTCGTTTCACTGCGAAGCTTTAACTGTGAGATTAACAGTTGAATCAGGCTCCGCCCATCAAGGCATCAAATCATTGATTCATATATATATATATATATATATATATATATATATGTATATATATATGGTAGATCACTACCAGGATCTACAGCAACGACACTGGAATGTCGTTCGGACTGGACAAGTGTGGTCGCATGGTATCCAAAAGAGGGAAGATGATCAGAACTGAGGGGATTAAACTACCAGAAGGCCACATTGCAGATGTTCAGGACAGCTACAAATACCTTGTAGCCTACCTGATCTGCTGTAAATGTTAAGAGGGTTTGTTTGTTTCAAAAATGCTACATGTGTATCTCTCTGTCTCTAGTCTGGGGTGGAATAATTGTGGCGATAAAGTGGCAGTGACGTTGGCCAGGGTTATGCCTCTCTGTCAGAAGCTGACCAGCATAGAGTGAGTTTGTGTACACACACACACACACACACACACACACACACACACACACACACACATCAGTAGTAGTTATTTCCTTGTTTTATTTAAATATAAATAAGTCTGGGAAGTTTTCACTTTAATGTTTTGTCTTTACAGAAAATCAAATGGGCTCCTGCAGGTTTAGATTTGGTCAAAATTGAGTTCCTCCTTTAGTTGACTTGCCCCAACACACACGCACACACACACACACACTGGGAGATGATAGCTTTATGTGTTTATGTGTTTCTTTCCCCCAGCCTGGAGTCAAACGCTGTGAGTGTTGTTGGAGCAGAGGCCCTGCTTAGAGCCTTACAGTCGTGTCCTGCTCTGAAGCTCATCAGGTAAACCTACTCCCACAGTGTCTCTCAGAAAAGGTTTGTCTCAGACAGGCACG
This sequence comes from Lepomis gibbosus, assembly GCA_029875015.1. Lineage (NCBI taxonomy): Eukaryota > Metazoa > Chordata > Actinopteri > Centrarchiformes > Centrarchidae > Lepomis > Lepomis gibbosus. The sequence goes on along the minus strand of JAPMOB010238594.1, from coordinate 279 downwards.
TGGCCCCAGTTGTTCAAAAAGTTAAATCAGATTGGATTTTGGCTGTCGGATCGGATCAAATCTTGAAAATGGGTTGTTCAAAAGAAGAAAAAGAATTCTGAAATTGGATTAGATCATTCAATCCTGGTTTTGATCTGGATCAGACCTTCAGTTTGTGGTATTAAAATTGGTCAAATAATATAACATTTCGATCATGTAGTGCATACCTGTCAAGTTTTGGATTTGAAAATAAGGGAAATTTTCCGGCGCCCACAGCGAGCAGTCCCACCACCCCAACCA
>JAPMOB010238586.1:0-15587 GCA_029875015.1 Lepomis gibbosus | reverse complement strand
GAGGTGGATGTCGGAGGAATTTGAGAGGATTAGCTAAGGCTGCACTTCGAAAGGTCTTTGCATTAAAGTCCACTCATGGGTGAAGTCGTAATAACAGAGGAGTGTGAAACCCTGATTCTGATGGTTTGCAGAATTTTGGGCCTTGCTGATAGAAATTAATAACAGCTATCTTAGAGGATTTAGAAAGAGTTTAAGAGAGAAGTGATTTATTTCCACATCTCAAATTTACAAGCATGCCAAGTGCAAGTATCTAAGCCACAAAATATAGGTGATTAATATAAAAGTGCTCTTGCATCCTGGTGATGTTTATCTGTTGCATGTATCTGGAGCAGTGAAAGAAAGTTTCTGTGCATCTGTAAGCTCTTTGCGCTGCTCATATTTGGCTCATTTAGGAGCCTCTGCAATGCAAACCACAGGCCTCCTCTGCTGTCTGAAGCTATGATCTCACTCACATACAATTTAGCCACTATGGAGAATTTATACCCTTGTCCTGTCCCTTTGCACGATACAGGGGGATTTATTTATAATGAGAAAGGCTGTGCAAGTCTGGCATTGTCCTCTCCGAAACAAAAACTCTCGCCTTGCATTGTCGCCTCATTTCTATGGAAACACTGCTGGCTGCAAGGCGGACAGGAGACGGTTGGGTCAAACCGAAGCAACGTTTAATGAAAAGGATAAAAAAGATGAAAAGGAAAGAAATGTTTGAACTTAAAAGCTTAATGTGTTATGTCATACCTGCTGCCCGGTCGTCCCTCCTCCCCACAGGGAGAACAAAACAGGCAGACAGAGGAGGAAGAGCTTGCTAAAAAGCCTCCCCCCCTCCGGCTTGAACCCGTCCCCCTCAGTGTCCAAACAAGGGCAGGGCCTCTTTGGCCATATATGGAGCGGAGGATGACATCACTAGCCAGCGGAGCGGGGCTGTTTAGCACAACATTCACCTTTTTCATTGTCCACTGTTGACATGTTTGGAATGTGATGGCTAATTCCCCGCGGAGTCGGGGCCCCTCCTTCCCTCCCTCTCTGACCCCGTGAGAGACTCAGCAGCAGTTTGGCTCCTGCTCAGCTTTTAAAAACACCCTCAGATATGGATCAACCTGCTCTGCATCACAACTTGTTGGTAAGTTGACCAGAGTTTCAGGGGAAGACGTTTTTGACACAGGAGGATCAGACGGTAAAGGGATGGAGTCCGTGAATGGAATTTGCAGATTTGTTTTCTTTTTATTGAAACTTGCAGAACACTTGATGTGCAGTCTGAGACCTGTATTATGTATTCAAGTGTCTGACGTGACGTTTGTTCATGTGGGTCTCATGAGCGTGAGACCCACATGAAAGGGAAAGACTCTCTTTCAGACACACACAGACTCCCGCAGAGATTAGTTAATCATCTACCCACAGGACATGAACTCTGGCAGGTTTCTCAGAACTTTGTTGGCTGCTGTGCAGTGCCTCTTAGTATTGCTTTATCTCAGGGGTTTGGTGTGCTGATGTACTTTTAAATTTGTGAAAATTTAAAATCGCTAAGTTCTCTATTAAGTCAAGGCAACTGGATTTTATTTTTTTCTTATCTGTGAGCCAAAGGCTAGCTGAAATCTTAAAGTGCCACACTTACATTGAAAGTGGCTGCGATGAGATGCAAAAGGAAAAAAAGGTGAGAGAAAGGAGAGAATTAAGATTCTCACAGGTAACATCTGTACAGTTGGTGCATTGGATGTTTGCGAAATCCACACAGAGACTACAAAAACAATACTGTGGTCATATTTGTGTGAATAACACAACATGAAAATTTGCTCGCAGCTTAAAAAGTAACTTAACACCCACTGAAAATCTTGTTTTAGCTGACCTCCAGTGGTTTTAGTTCTCCTCTTTCTGTAGTAATCTGCAGGTGGACTCCAGCATCCCATGACATTACTGGTGGGTGTGGTTACAGATACAGACAGCGAGCACAGCAAATCACTGTTTTTTAGCCTGGTTACTCTTTAAAAGAAACAGCAGACTCAAAGATAGTGCATGACAGATCTGAAACCACCCCCCACCCCCACCTTTCTGATGTTTGTGGCTTTCTGAAAAACACATTGCGACATTCACACCCACTTCACGCATTGATTGACTAGTAATGTGTAGTTGAGAAAGTAGGCAGTATTTGAAAGCCGCTCTCAAGCATTGTTTTTTTCATTCTCTACACAGCTACTCCCATCCCAGTACAAGCCAGTTTAACACCAGGATTCCTGCAGAGAAAGTCTGTCTCCGTTTGTATAATTGAAAAGGTTTCGTGGTTTCGTGGTTGGATAACACTTTGTGCAAAGTAGTTAATTTCAAGCTTAGTACATCTAGATGTAAAATTCAATTATACTGCAGTTTTTGTACAAGCCTGCACATTAAGTTTCGTTTTATTTTAGTGCTTGTGATGAGTGATGTTGGTGGATGCAGAACTCTCCAGTTCCTATTTTTTAGGATATATGCCAGCTTTAATCCCATGATTGTATTTTTGACAAGAGGAAAGACCTTTTTGACCCTCATGGAGCCCACTGATACCTACATGAATAAAATCCTCTTAGGAGTATCGTAGTTGACCATCAGCTGGATGATCAAACTCCCAACTCAACAAACCTGCATATTCAAGTTCCTGACCTGCAGCTGTAATTGTTTCCTTAAGTGAACTCTAAAGAGGGTAGGGTAAGATCTCTAAGCTCTGATCTGCCTGTTTTTTTATTTCCTTTGTTTTCTTCTTATCCTGCTGCTGCCTTTTATTCTGCTTCCTCGCCTCCCCATCCAGGATCAGGTATGCCCTCTCAGTGTGGTCTGGCTTGTTTAGAGATGTGCACCATATTTCCCCTATCTGATACAGGAATACCGGAAACTTTAGAGTAGTTGACATGGTGGTTATTTTAGTTTGGTCACAGAGAGTTGACACATGAGGGTACCACGAGGATCCTTTTCTGCATCCAATGATTAATTCAGGATTGGTGTCATCTGCATTGAAAAAACAATATCATATAATATGAATATGATATTGATATGATATAACACATATGATTAACCCCTGCTGACATTTTGTCTCTTTCCTAGACTCAAAAGGCTGTTGGAGCAGGAGAAAGCTTACCAGGCTCGTAAGGACAAGGACCACAGCAGGCGGCTGGAAAAGGTCAGAGCGGAGCTGGTTAAGCTGAAGTCCTTTGCCCTGATGTTGGTAGACGAGCGGCAGTTTCATATTGAGCAGATCGACCAACAGAGCCAGAAGATCCAGGACCTGACTCAGAAGCTGCAGGATAAAGAGCAGCGTTTGGCGGCGGTCACAGACACTGCCAAGGAGGACGGCCAGAAGGTCCTCAAGCTGGAGGCCGAGTTGGAGCATAGGGCAGCCAAGTTTGCGCAGGAACACGAGGACATGACCGCCAAACTGGCCAACGAAGAGTCCCAAAGCCGACAGCTTAGGCTGAAGCTGGCCGGATTGTCACACAAGATTGAAGAGCTGGAGGAGAGCAACAAGGTGCTGCATAAATCAGAGGAGGACCTGCAGGAGCTCAGGGAGAAGATCAGCAAAGGGGAATGCGGGGATTCGTCTCTCATGACCGAGCTGGAGAATCTGCGGAAGAGAGTGATGGAGATGGAGGGCAAGGATGAGGAGATAACCAAAACAGAGACTCAGTGCAGGGAGCTGAGGAAAAAGCTGCAGAACGAGGAGAACCACAGCAAGGAGCTGAGGTTGGAGGTGGACAAACTGCAAAACAGAATGGTTGAACTAGAAAAACTGGAAGGGGCTTTCAACAGGAGCAAAACCGAGTGCTCTCAGCTTCATACAAATCTGGAAAAAGAGAAACGTGTTGTGAAGGATCTGGCCGCTGAGCTGGAGAGGGTGAAAACCCGGCTGAAAGAACTAGAGAGCTCAGAGTCAAAGCTTGAAAAGACAGAAATGGTCCTCAAAGACGATCTTATGAAGTTGAAGTCTTTCACTGTTATACTGGTAGATGAAAGAAAAAACATGGCGGAGAGACTTAAACACGAAGAACAGAAAAATGATGATTTAGGTAAGATGTTAAAAGCAGAGCAGTGTAAGGTTACGGAGGTCACCGAGAAGCTGATTGAAGATAGCAAAAAACTTCTGAAATTCAAATCAGAAATGGAAATCAAAGTGACAACTGTCAGTAAAGAGAAAGATGAGTTAAAAACTAAACTTGCAAGTGAAGAGGAAAAGTGCAGGGTGCTGAATACCAAGCTAAGTGGCATGAAAATAAGAATAGACGGACTTGAGGAGAAAGAGAGGGAAATGCAGAAAAAGTGGGCCAACAAGGACAAAAACAGAAATCCAGATGAAGACAACAAAGGACAAGAGCTCACGCTAGAAATTGAAAGACTTAAGAGCAGGCTAAAACAACTTGAGGTGGTAGAAGGAGATTTAATGAAAACAGAGGATGAGTATGATCTACTGGAGAAGAAATTCAGAACTGAGCAGGATAAAGCAAATACCCTTTCTAAGCTACTGGAAGAAATGAAAAGTCAGATTGCCAGAAACAAAGCCATAGAGAAAGGCGAGGTCATGAGTCCAGAGGCGGAGCTCAGAATTCGCTGCAAGATGGAGGAGGCTAAAACCAGAGAGCTGCAAGTGGACGTCCAGGCCCTGAAGGAGAAAATTCATGAACTGATGAACAAGGAGGACCAGCTCTCCCAGCTGCAGGTGGATTATTCTGTCCTCCAGCAGAGGTTCTTGGAAGAGGAGGAGAAGAAGAAAAGCATGAGCCAGGAAGTAGTCAGCCTTACCAAGGAGCTTGAAGCCACCAAGCGCTACAGTTGCGCCTTGAGGCCCAGTATGAATGGCAGGAGGATGGTCAATGTTCCGGTTACCTCCACTGCAGTGCAGACAGATGAGATGGCCAGTGAGCCTGCTGAGGACGAGACGGCGGCAGGCTTTATCCGCAAATCAGTCCTTGAGGAAAACCATTTAATGAGCAACCTCAGACAACGCGGCCTTAAAAAGCCAACTGTTCTTGAACGATACCCTCCAGCATCAGCAGAACTTGGGGCAGGAAAATCCTGGATACCCTGGATGAAAAAGAAGGAGGCCATCACACTCACTCAGACCTCTCCTGAGATGACCATGTCCCAAAAGCCAGGCCAGCCACTGCACATCCGAGTGACCCCAGATCATGAGAACAGCACTGCCACCTTGGAGATCACCAGCCCTCGAGCAGAGGACTTCTTCTCCAGCACCACCATCATCCCGACTCTCGGCCTTCAAAAACCTCGCATTACAATCGTCCCGAAATCCACAACTGTGACCTCAAAGAGCAAAGCCTGTGAGCCGACGGGAGGTCTTGATAGAGCCAAATCTCCAGTCACGATAACCACCATCTCCAGGGCCAAGAGTCCGGACAAGACCAAGGACTGCAGCTCTGACAGGCTTCAGTCGCCGGTGTCAATCTTCACAGTCAGCACCACTCCCGTGGCTGAAGCATGTGCTTCACCAGAGCCTCACAATGTTACCACAGGCCGCACGGTGATCAAGGTAACCCCGGAGAAGCAACCTGGGCCAGCACCTTACAGGAAGTACAATGTCAAGAGCAACATCATCACAACAGAGGACAACAAGATCCACATCCACTTGGGTCCACAGTTTAAGAGGCCCTCTGAGGGCTGCAGTAGTTCAGTGTTGACGCTCAGAAGCTCAGAAAGCAGCAAGGAAATGTCAACAGGAACGGTGCTCCGCTCCCCGAGCCAAACCTCACTGGGGAAGACGGCGCCGAGCAAAATGACAAGCAGTATAACAATCACCCCCATCACCTCGGCATCCTCCAGGCCGACACAGTCAGTGGTGAGAGCTTTAGAGATCATTATGTCCTCCATCTTTCGGAATACGTTGAGACTTCTCAAGCATACAGGCATAGAAGACACAAAGAAAAATATCTGAATCATGTGTAATCTTTTACGTTGCAGTTCCTTCTGAAATGTTTCAAAATGAAATCAGGTGGTGTGTGCTCCCTAGATAGCACTCTCTCCAGGTATAAACAGTGAATTTATCAACATACGATCTCACTGGTATGAACTAACACTGGAATGATCTTACATCCCAGAGAGGCCTCTCTAAAGCTGAAGATGCAGGAGGCAACTTTTAGAGCAATGTTGCTGGGCAACCAGGTGAGACACAGGGCATCTAATTAGGATAATAGACGGTTGGCAACAACCAATCAGTGGCGCAAATATATTGCCAGGGACACACGCAAGCCTGTCACGCGATCGTATGCTAGCGTTCTAATTGGAGGATCTCAAAAATTGTCCATGACTGATCTAAAGTATGCAGATAGAAATGTGTTGCCCATTCTCTGTGGGAGAATGCCTGAGAAATATTGCTCAGCAGTATTGCTCAAAAGGTTGCCCCGTGTATCACCAGTCTAAGGGTCTTGTACAGACAGACACAAATTTACCAACTGACAAATTCACTCCTTTTAACCAAACACGGGCAGGAAGTGATCCATTTGGATGTTGCACTTTTGCTATTAAAGAAATGTACAGATGAACAACCTGTTCACTTTCATATATTACCCAACATGAAGTCAATTAATATCCAAGAAGGCCAGCTAGTTAACCCTCACACCCTCGTGTAAAATGGACCCAGTAAGCATTGATTTAAGGATTTGGGGGTCACCAAATCAGAGGTGTCTAGCCCTGATTCAGGACCATCAGTAACTTGGACATTTCAGTCACTTAGTCAGAAACTCACTGGATGGGTGTCAATCTTCTTAGCAACTTTATAAGATGAGAAAAGTACAACAATGCAAATTAAGTCCAGACATTGGTGGTGTGGTGGTTAGCACTGTTCCATCACAGCAACAAGGCTCTGGGTTCGAGCTGGTCAGCTGGAAGTTTGAGGACTTTACATGCATGCATGGGTTTGTCCGGTTTCCCCGCATTGTCCAAACATGCAGGTGAGGTTAACTGGCGACTCTTAATTGACTCCCTGCGTGTGAATGTGTGTCAGCCCTGTGATAGACTGGCTACCTGTTCAAGGTGTACCCCACCTTCTCCCCATTGTGTGCTGGGATAGGCTCCAGCCTCCCCTCAACCCTTCAAGTGTAGATAATGGAAACCAAGGAAGGTCTCTTCTAAAGTCATTGACTATAACAACTGGAAACTATATTACAGCAACACAATCTTTAAATGTTTAGTCCTAGCCAGAGATGTTTCTTGAGTTAGTCATGCTTTTTTGCCACTTAACACACGCCTGGGATTGTTTTTTCCCACCATATAAGATGCTAAGAAGATTGTCTACCATCCTGTTTGTTCGTATTTTCATCATTCTTCCAGAAACAAATTCTACAAGCTGCTCCGTGACTAAAATGTCTGAGTTACGATAGGTGGTGCGTGATCTTTTGTACAGTGATCCTGGAACAGGGCTAACCAAAACCATGCTAACTGGGAAGCTCACCTTGTCCTTATGTGCAATCCCTGCCTAAACACAACAGTGATATCTACATCACAGTTACAAATGAACACTTAACAGATCAACTCTTTTGTTTTTGTGTGTCAATGATGCAAATCCTTTCCTGTGTCTTATGTCACTTTGTTGTTTATTCTCCAGCCCAGTTCGGATGTGCAGTCAGCTCGGAGCGCCGCCACACGGATCCCTGTGTCAAAAGGTATGAAACCGAGCAGCAAGGCAGTTCTGGGCGTGTCGACAGTTACAAGGTTAGAGTCTCGGGCCGAGAGCCAGTCAATGAGAATCGAGCTGAGGAAGTCGACGGTTAGCGGCTCGGCCTCCGGAGCAGGCGGCAAGAGCTGAGGCCTAAACACGCCGCTAATGCAACGTCTCATGATCGAGTTTGCCGCCGAATCTGCTGCCACATTTGAGCTACAGGCCATGTCAGTGTACACAAATGAGACTCTGTGCGTGATGTCGCCTAAAACAAACACTATTTAATTTCATTCAGATGTTCACTTTATATTTACACGTTTCAGGAAAGATTTGATCTAATTTTAAGCCCATATTTATGTTATTTTTAAGTATTTTCATGAAGCATCTCTTTGCATGTCTCTTTTGCATTAGAGTGCATTTTGATTAACTTCATCTTGGTAACCTTTGGCAGTAGCTTTAGACTTACTTGCATCATTTTTCATAGCATGTGTTAATTTCACCACTGCTTTTGGAGGTTTCCAGTCACTGAAGCACAGTGCATTGTTTGTGACAGTATGAATTGTCATCATTTGTGGCACCAAAATAAAAACTATTTATCTCTGAACCAAGTGTGGCATTGCTTCTTAGTATTCATTTGTTCATGGTGTGTTTGAGGTTTGCGTGAGAATCAAACAGGAAACCTCTATAATATTAACCCATGCTGCTAAAAAAAACAAAACTCAACAGCCATGAAAACTAATTTTCATATTCATGTTCATTTCATGTAATGTTTCAATGACCTGTGTGATATAGTTATAGTACATCATATGGATGTAGTAAAAATCTATATTAAGTCGAGGACTGAGTTCAAACATCAAGCTTTAAGGTAGCGACAGAAATTCAAGGTCCTGTCCTCTGGCCACTTTACACAATCTACAAAAACAACATATTTTTAAGGTAGAAAGTAGTTTGTCCATGGGTAGTGTGGATTATCGTAAACAGACAGAGGACAACAATGTGAGAGTTGAAGGGGGAGTGCGGAGAGAGATATCTGAGGCGTCCTTGTCAAAAAATGCTAACGTATAGTGCAAATCGATTACAGCGTCCACCACACTGAAGTGGGCTTAACTTATTGGTAGCATAAATTGAAAGAACATCGCATTTGCTTCAAAATTTGACATCATGAAACACATATTTTTAGATACAGTGTGACTTATATCATCATCTGCAATGTTCATTGCAAATAAACTTGTATAAACATAAACATTCATAGATCAGAAAATAACTAGAAAATAATTTGCTTGAGAATCATCATTATTAAGTTTTCTTCAGTATCAAAGTAATCCAGTGAAAGATGTCTGTAAATTCACAGGTACATTGCAAACACTAACTGCAAATAGCTAATTCTGCATACTTTCAATGGTGCTAATTTGATAAAATGTAAACAAATTTGGGCAAAACACGAACACAAGTTGAAACACTGTAGACTCCATTGCCCTCAGTGTCCGACTCCTGCTCCAGAGCAACAGGGATATTTTACCAGTGCTGTTTTTTAAGGTAATTTGTAATTCTGTCAAAAACTAAATTTACCAGTTGTATTGGAGTGGGAGCAGAAATCTGCTGGGTTAGTGGTTAAAACGCCTACCACATAAATGTCCCTGATTTGATTTGTGCTGTGGACCTTTGTTGCATCTTCCTTCTCTCCATATTTTGTTAAATGCAAACAGTCGAAAGTTGAAACAGAAACAGCAAAACAAGACAGTCAGAAAAAGATATCTTGAACTTTGGACATACAAAACCAAATCTATCAGCATGGATAGAAAATGATTACATTTAAACCATTTAAATATATTTAAACAAATGTAAACGTTGCAAACAAACAAGATACTGCTGGAGAATAAGTGAGTAATTCATTTTGGTGATTTTTTTTTTTTGCCAGGAAATACGCTAATAGATGCAATAATGATTTGACCTTTTGGACACTGTTGGACAGTCAGGTTGTCCCAAAAATATTCATGTGCTAATATAATGTTTAAGTGAGTGTTTTAAAGGAGAGGAATAGGAACATAAAGATGGTCTATGTTCAAAGTAACACAAAGATCTAATATCTGCAAAAGACAAAGTCAAAGTTACTGATGGATCAGGATAATTGCTCTGTTCACTTTTGCATGATAATGTCATTGGCTATATCATATTTGATACTTTCAGCATAACACAGGAGACTCAGTAAGGCTCCAGCTCCCTCTTGTGGACAAGAAGAAAAATACAAAATGAGAAACTGAGACCATTTAGAAATTTCTAAATGCACAAATCAGATTATTGCACAGTAGAGGCGTCACACATCCTCTAATGATTGTCTCACTGCAAAATCTGATTAAACACAAATCAATAAACTACAATTATCTGCAGCCTATCATGTTTTCTAAAAGGGGGGCGGGCACAAAAACAACTCTGCTGCCTTAATTCGTTTCCAATAACCAAACAGCCAGATGAATTAGACTGTGGGAAATAGTGCTGATGGAAGGAAACAAGGACTAAGAGATGAAAATGAGATGATAACAGACTGTGGAAGAAGGATGTGGTAAACAGGAAGGTAAACATGAAGAGAGTAAAACACTGATTCATAACAAGTAGAGTGTTTTTTGTTTCAGCTGCAGCCACGACTCCCCCGAGGCTGCGGCAGAGAGATTTAGGTGGATCAAATGTTCTTCCTGGGAACAAGATCAGAGGCTGAGCAGGATTTTTCAAATCACGTCTGAGCATGATCTTCCTGTCCGCAGTCCCTTTTGCACTGAGAAAACTGTTTAGGAACAGCTTTGAGCAGGGCTGGGTGAAACACTCAATACCAATATCATGAGCATTTTCATTATGAGTTCAACTGTTTTTTTAAAAATAATTCATTAATTCATTGTTTAGTCTACATAATATCAGAAAACAGTGTCACAGTTTAATCAAATGTTGTTTTCTTACAGCTCCATTAACAACCATTTGGCTGCTAATTTGTTTTAGTTTTGCTAACTGCATATTTGGGGCAAAGCTCCAGTGATCTTTATATAAACATTTTTCTAGTTTAGCCTCTTTTGTTGCATGATTTTAGCAAACAAGCACTGATGACAAAACGGCAGAAAGACAAAGTTGATAACTAGCTGGTGAAGAAAGTAACATCTAGCAGCTAAAGCTGTATATTTTTAAATGAATAAAATTAATATTTAAATTGACACAAACACGACTCTACTGCTGCAGTAATGTGCTGGGGGCTCCATGAGCTACTTTAAAGGTTTAGTGTGTAGGTTTTAGTGGCATCTAGTGGCGAGGGTAGCGAATTGCAACCTATACAGTCTATGAATGAAACCAACGGCTCAGGCACCGCTCACCTCTCCCTTTCCCAGAACATAGGAGAAGCTACGGCTGTCGGTTCTTATGTTTAATAATATATGTGGTCCTCCATTTGTACAAATTTCACGTCTGTTCTTACTTCTAATACACCAGACAACTGCTACTACTTCTTCTTCTTTGTACGCATTCAACATAGTGATGAAACGCGCTCTGTAGAGAAGTTTGTCCGTTTGGGCTACCGTAGAAACATGGCGGCAAAACATGGCGACGTCCACATAAGAGGACCCGCGGTTATGTAGATAGAAATGTCTCATTCTAAGGTAATAAAAACATAATGGTTCATTATGCATTTCTGTCACTAGATCCTCCAAAATATTACGCACTAAACCAGGAACACTTATTTAATTGAAATGTATCTGTATAGAGTTAATTATTTAGTTATTGTATATATTACATATATATCAAATATATGTAATTATTTATGAATCATACTTTCATTAGTAGGTTGTTATTTTTGTTACGAGGATAGTTTTTCTTGACATATCAATATCAGAGAAAAATTCAGTATATTCAATGTTGTGGATGACGAATCATTTATTTATTGCAATAAGAATGTAGCTTAGGCAGTGATCAGCAGAAGTGGTAATAAATAAAGAACCAATCGGGAGCCATGAGATCCGGCGCCCTTCAAAGAGCTGTAATTTTCGTCACTTGTGGAGGTAACTGTTTGCTAACATGTTTGTCATAAGAACTTGATATGAAGATAATATGTCAGGGCTGTAGGTTTTTATAGGTTGTTGTGGAGTTCTTCTGCCCCCTAGTGGCCAAAAATAAACTAATGCAGTTTTCAATTAGTAGGTGGTTTGTCTTTGTCAAATAGTGTCTCAAGTTAGCTATGGTGCAAAGAATTAGCAAAGAAGAAAGTAAATTTGATTGTTGAGCAAAACTTAGACTATAATGTGGCCTTCGAGGACAGATGTGTTGTAATTTTTCACCACAGGTCTGCTGATGGACGTGGCCTCAGCAAACAACCAGCGCTGACTTGAGATCTGTGACGTCATGAGAAGAAATCCGAAGGTGTCTGATGGCAGGCTTTCCTCTCCTGGTTAAAGCTCCAGGACAAACAACACCTTGTCACCGTTAACAACCCCTCAGCCCTTTCAGCAACAACACAGTTCCTTTACATTTTGTTGATAAAACACAATATAAAAAGGCTGCACTTGTTTAAGTTATTTACATACTTCATGCAGTCATAATCTTAGATTTTGCATTCAATAGCTAATTCAGGCGTTTATGTTTACATCTTCACTTCCAGTTTTGATTTTTTAAAATTTTGAGCCATATCTTGCTATTAATGATGATTGCATGGGTGACAAATTCTTCTGGGGTGCTTCTTTTATATCCCGTTCTTCATCCTGGTTGGCCAGCTTCAGCGTCCATTGGCCAATGTGCAGCTCGGCCAAGCTGCACAGGTGCGAGCCAATCACCCACTCAGCACCTGAAGAGAAACCACAGGGGGAGGCAGAAAGCAGGAGGAAAACAAAACAAAAACGTAAAGTGTTCATTTGTGTTAGTAAGACATCAGATTTATTTTTACATTTAAATTTGACACAAAACTGATCTGAAAATAACACTGTTTTCAATGTGTTTCCCCAGGTTACAAATAAATAAATAATAGCTAAAAGTTACTCATTAGTTGTATAGAAGGGCAAAAAAATCTAAAAGAAAGTCTAAATGGATTCACTTCTATCTGGCAGTGAGAAAGTGAAGCCATTTTCTTTGTTTTTTTGTTTAATTTCAAATTACATTTAAAAACAAATTTTGAATATATTGTTGTGACATTGTATTATAATAATTTTGAGCCTGTTTTTTGTTCATTGTCATTTGTTCCTGGCCAGTCACATAGAGATTTGGAAATGTGGTTTTACGTTTGATTTAAAAGTTGCTCTTGAAAATGCAGTGGAAAGTAACATAGGTAAAATCAGCAGAATGTTGTTTTAAAGTGTATTTGATGGTACAATAAACATACGAATACATTATTTGTGTTGCTAAAAACAGATACACACATAAAGTGCTTGGAAATTTGGAGTTTTCAGTTTTGTTTTCTTCGTTAGAAACGCACATTTTCAAAGAAAGCAATTTGGTTTGTTTTTGCGGAAGAGGATTAAGGCCACATGTGAAAGTTTTTTGAGTTCTGAGATTAAAGTCAGGATTCTGAGAAAAAAAATCAGAATTCTGAGATTAAAGTCAAAATTCTGAGAAAAAAAGTCAGAAATCTGAGACAAAAGTCAGAATTCTGACACAAAAGTCAGAATTCTAAAATTAATGTCAGAATTAAAGTCAGAATTCTAAAATTAAAGTCAGAATTCTGAGAAAAAAGTCAGAATTGTAAGATTAAAGTCAGAATTGTAAGATTAAAGTCAGAATTGTAAGATTAAAGTCAGAATTCTGAGATTAAAGTCAGAATTCTGAGAAAAAAGTCAGAATTCTGGGATTAAAGTCAGAATTCTGACTTTAAACTCAGAATTAAAAAAAAATTCACACGTGGCCCTAATCCTCTTCCGCAGTTTTTCCATTTATATGTGGTTTTTAATATTATACACTTTTAAGTCCATGTGATTATTTTTTGAGTTTTGGGACACGAAATCACCCAGGCATGACCATGCATAATGAATGACCTTTAAAGGCACAGAATAAATGACCAGGTGTACTTGGAACTGCCCAACAGTGGATTTGTCTGATAAGAAATAAACTTCTATCAATACTGAAAAACCATTCTTTAGCCTGTTTTGTGAATCATTGTTTCATTCTGTTCAGCTCATTCGAGACACACAGTAGAACATCTTAACACCTATCATACTTATTGGGTCCTTCAAGTGAAACTGTTTGGTCCAAGATTAAAAAATATGTATCATTCCAGTTGGACCCTCTGAAAAGTACCTCATCAGTTAGTTCTTAGTAGCATTGATGGTGGAATATATCAACAAAAAAAGAATATATCAACAAACAATGTGTGACCACAAAGTACAGAGAGTACAAATGGAGTACTGAGCTTTTACTTGGCACCTGTATTCTCAACAGTCCTTTCTAAAAATTCCACACATTAGGCCTCCCTGTTTTTCAGTTCGTACCGATGCCTCCTTGCATTGCTTCTTATTTCCAGATTCCCCCAAACATACTGTAACAGCGCTGAACAAACATCAGTACAGAAGCACAGGGTGCCGTCAGAATTAGGGGCCAGCAAACAAACAGAGCTCCAGGGACTAGAACTGGGCTAGGCTAAACCATCTTCAGACAAGTAGTAAACCCCTTCTTTCATGATCTCCCTCTTGGCCACAGGAGAGCTGTAAGAGCGCTGCTCACTGGGAACTACCAACATGAATGTTGTGTTGGATACAAGTGGATTACAGAAACCACGTCAATATGCTGATCTACAGGGAGATAGGACAGATGTTTCTATCTTAGACAGAAGTTCTGAGTTGGCCACCCTTCTGCACCGTTGACCATCACAGGAAGGAGGATGGTGGAGACAAGGAGACAAAAAATAGAGAAATGATAAAAGTCATGCAGTCGTAGTGACCCCCCTCCAGCCCCTGACAGGGGTGCTAGGTTTTGTATTGATGTTTGTTTATCTTCACATCTGATCTATGATCTTGTGGCTGATGGCTGAGGTCCGGGCCCTGCTGAAAGCTCAGGACACCGCATTCAGATCAGGAGATGAGGCAGCACCCAGATCAGCTAGGACTGTGGTTTCCACCACGATCAGGAAACCAAAGACAGGGTAAGCAGTGACGATCCACAAGCACTTCAGCAACACTGGGGACACCAGGTCATAACGACTATAAAACCTAACCACAGGCCAAAGACAGTGACATCCATCTTCCTGACAACCTACTTCTATGCACGCTTTCAAGCCCTGAACAACATACCGGCAGGCAAGTCACCTCCTCGCCGCAAGGAGCAGGCACTCTGTCTAGACCTGGCTGATGTCCAGAAGACTCTATTGAGAGTCAACACATGGAAATCTGCAGGCCCTGATATCATTCCTGGCCGTGTGCTCAGGGACTGTGGCAAACAGTTGGCCAATGTACTGTATTTTCGTCAGACCTTTAAAACGGCCTCTATCATCCCCGTGTCGAAGAAGACACCCATGAAGTGCCTTAACGACTACCGCCCTGTACCGCGACTGGTTTTAGGGCACATTAAAGCCACCGTCCCTGCCTCACTGGGTCCATTCCTGTCAGGGGTAATGGCAGAGAGCTGAAGGTGGAGGTGTGGACCCAAATGCAGATGTAGGCGAGGCGAGGAGGGTGCAGTTAAACAAAGATTCATTTAAACTCAAAAAAGTACTCCATACAAAACATAATCCAAACGGTGAAAATCTAAGAACAAAGTTCAACCAAAGAATAAATCCAAACAGCCAGGAATGTGCAGAACAATAAACGGACGATGCAGACAAGGCAGGCTCTACCATAAAGACGACACACACAAGTATGTGACAAAGACTGAGGAGAACTGAGGACAATATATACACACAGGGAATAACGAGCGGGGCGGGAGCAACACAAGTGAGGGGAATCAGGACTAATGAGACAAGCAAGCAGAGAGACAACAGGGGAGAGAAGCACAGCTGAGACACATCAGGTAA
>JAPMOB010238585.1:0-22369 GCA_029875015.1 Lepomis gibbosus | reverse complement strand
CCGCCGATGCATTGGTAAAACGGCCGTCAGTAAAATGCATGTTGCAGACTGTATAAGACGGTGGCAGGTGAAAGTGCGACACGTTTTTGTAAATGACATGACAAATTGGTTAACTAGCTCACAACGATGTTTATCGGTTTGATGCTCTGACTTAATGAGGTATGACAGTGCGCCTGCGCAAGCTTGGAGAATGACGTATGACTTATGGAATTAAACTAAAAAGTAAAAAACTAAAGTCATACGTCACCACCCCGTTTTAATCAACTAAGCAACTTTTGCAACTTTGAGCACAAAATTAAGCTATTTCTCAAAAAATATTTGGCGAACTATGTGGTTAATCAACTTTGTAAGGAAGTGACTAAGAAAAATATGAAATATCATAGAAATGTCAAAATACACTGGAGGGGGGCTTTAAGATATTTCATTTTTGGCCTTTTGTTGTTTGTTTGTTAAAAATCCTTCAGAGATCCGGGGGTTTTCAAAAAACATCCGGGGATACGCCCAGGGCTAACGACGCAGCTGGTATCCACAGTGTAAATGACAACTAAGAAATGAATACAATAGCCTATTTGTGCACTAACAACTCTTAAGGGATGAAATCAAAAATACAAACAAATTATGTGGTATGAGTTGTTGCAATTAGGGATGAAACCATTACCGGTTTAACAGTAAACCATGGTAAAATTCCCGATGGTTATTATTACCATAGACAATTTAATTACCACGATAACGGGGTATGATTAACGGCTCTTATAATCTCACGGCAAACACCTCCAGAAGCAACTGCGATTATTCAGTCACTCTGAAGTCTGGTCGTATTTTAGTTTTTATGAGAGGGCTGAAGGAAACTTGATTGAAGAAAATGACCTTATAGTGAACGCAGGGTGAGTTAATTTGTAGCTTGGTTTGTCTGTCTGACTTGCTAACAGCGTGTAAACTGAAGCTCTCAAGTGTTAGTTGCTCTTGTAAAAACCATAGACTGTAGGTATATAAAAACGCTACACGTTCTTTTGCTACGTGCGTCGTGTGTCGGCAGAGTCTATTTGTATTTGTTTTTCCCCTCGTTCCTGTGATTGGCGCATCTGGGTGATGCAAGTTTAATAGTTTTAGTTTTTCCATTCACATAACATTAGCCTACAGCGGCGCAACACTGACACACAGACACTGTCCTCTTCTCATACACCTGTCTCTCCGTTGCTTTTGTATCATTCACTGACCGCTGTTACATTAGTGCTCACCACAGTGTGACTCGTATAAAGTATTCATTTATGACGTTATGGCATTAATTAATAGGTCCTACTTTGGTAATGAAATTTAAGACTTTTAAGGCTTTATTTTTGGAATATGAAATTTAAGACCTTTTTAATACTTTTAAGAGCCCGCAGGCACTCTGTCAGAGTGTTCATGAACCGACTGTTTTAACCACACCCTTGACCTTGTTCTGATAGTATTGAAATTAAACATTTAATAGTGTTCCCTCAGAATCCCTCTTTATCTGACCACTGTTTGGTAACTTTTGAGTTTGTATTGCTGAACTATACGCCATTGGGCAAAATATTTTATACAAGTTGTCTGTCTGATAGTGCTGTAGCTATGTAAGAATGTGATTCCATCAGCTCTAAATTCATTATGAAGTCACAAAGTAACAGAGGACTCCTATGCTAATTGCAGTCCCTCACAAATTGATCATCTTGTTGATAGTGCTGCAGGCTCGCTGCAAATGACACTCGACTCTGTAGCCCCTCTAAAAAGAGAAATACTAAAACAAAGACGGTTAGCTCCATGGTATAATACTGAAACTCGAAAATTAAAGCAAATATCGCAAAAACTTGAGAGGAATTTGGGTTCCACCAAACTGGAAAATTCTCGTTTAATTTGGCAAGATAGTCTCAAAACTTGTAGGAAGGCCCTCCATAATGCCAGAGCAGCATACTACTTGTCATTAATAGAGGAAAATAGGAACAACCCCAGGTTTCTTTTCAGCACTGTAGCCAGGCTGACAGAGTCACAGCTCTGTTGAGCCAAGTATTCCCATAGCTCTCAGTAGTTACGACTTCATGAGCTTCTTATAGATAAAATTCTAACTATTAGAAACAAAATTCACCAAGACCTGCCCTCAACTGGCACAGACTTATCTCTAAACTCAGGAAACTTAGAAACAGCGTAAAACTAGATATATATTTAGACTGCTTTGCTTCCCTGAATCTTTACCAACTAACTTCAAAAATGTCTTTATCTAAACCATCAACCTGCCTCTTAGACCCCATCCCGACTAGGCTGCTTAAAGAAGTTTTACCCTTGGTCAGCACTTCTCTACCAGATATGATCAATCTATCTTTATCAACAGGCTATGTACCACAGTACTTTAAAGCAGCTGTAATTAAACCTCTTCTGAAAAAGCCCAACCTTGATCCAGATACTTTAGCCAACTATAGACCTATATCTAACCTTCCATTTCTCTCTAAGGTCCTTGAGAAAGCAGTCGCCAAACAGCTGTGTGACTTTCTACATAGCAAGAATTTATTTGAGGATTTTAGTCAGGATTTAGAGCTCATCAGAGCACAAAATTACTAATTACCTCCTAATTGCATCAGACAAAGGAGTTGTCTCTGTACTGGTTTTATTAGATCTTAGTGCTGCATTTGATACCATTGATCATCAGATCCTATTACAGAGACTGGAACATTTCATTGGCATAAAAGTCCTTTTTATCAGACTGATCTCAGTTTGTACATGTTGAGCAATGAGTCCTCCATGCACGCCAAAGTTAGTCATGGAGTTCCACAGATCAGTGCTCGGACCAATCATCTTGACTTTATATATGCTTCCTTTAGGCAATATTATCAGGAAACACTCCATAAACTTTCAATGTTATGCAGACGATACTCAGTTATATCAATCAAACCAGATAAAACTAATCAGTTAGCTAAACTTCAAATGTACCTTCAGGACCTTACTGCTGCCTTCATACAGGTTGTGCTACTCCATGCTTACCTCCACTCTCCTCCTGCTCTCTTTCTCATTCGGCCCTGTCACTTTGCCCCTCTCTAACACACGCCTCGTCCGCCTGGCAGCGGCCACAGCTCTCCTTTCCTCCTTTAAGTGCCTGTGCCTGGTCTACGTCTGGTACCACAGCTGATTGGTTATTTTCGTGCATTTGGTGGGCCGTAATGCCAGAAACAGACAGCAGAGGGGGTGGGGTCTAGCAAGAGATGTGATTGGGCCCGCCCAGTGTCAATATAGAAAATTAACCAATGGGCCATTGATGATGCTTTATGGGGCGATCGTTGGCCAATGATATAAATTGGGCCAACAATATAAATGTATTTATATAAATGTTTTTAAAAATTGGGCCAACGATCGGCCCACATAATTTACGTTCAAAAAATAATTTTTACAGTGTAGCTGGTGACTTGAAGTAGAAAAACAGTAAACCATTTTATCAGAGTTGAACTTAAAGGATCTAAGGAGAGAACTTAAAGCTGTCTCATAGTAATCATGCTATTGTAGTACAGATCTCCTAGATGTCAATTTAGTCCAGGTATCATCTGATCACTGAATTATTCCATTCAATCTGGTAAATAAATGTAGTTTTTTTAGGCTTTAATAAAGGAAAATGACAGTATGTTTTCTTGTTTTTGTCTTAAAAAGGTTAGTGTAATAAACAAGAAAACCAAAACTAAACAGTCATCTTGAAATCTTAAGAAGCTAAACTTGATTCAAATTTGTCATTGAAAGAAATCTTAGGTTCAAATGAAAATTTAAAAACAGAGAAAGCCGCAGGTTTTGATGGGCTTCCTTCAGATAGGTATTTTGTAAATGTGCAAAACACTTTTTGAAATGTGTTAAGCATCCTTTGAAAAATGGATTCTTCTACTTTGTATAGTAGTAGTTTAATTCCAAGCATAGTCGAGTTTAGGGCTGGAAAATAAAACAATAAATATTCAATAAATGTTTGATTTTATTCACTTGAACCATTCAAGTATTAGGACTTAATTTGAGATGTCTATTTTGTTCATGCATATTTGTTAACAAACGACCCCACTGAGGTTAAATAGCTGAGTTTCCCTTCCAGTCAGTCAGAACTGAAGAAGTTCCTTGGATGAGGGACGAAACGTCTTCCAGTATCTTTCAATCAAGCCCAGTTGCTCTTGACTTTAACCTTCGTTGGATAACTATGACCTGGATGACTGAGAATCTTCATAGACATCTTGTTAACAAAGATTTCACTACAATTGTTTTGAATGTTGTGCCTCAGATCTGTGAAGTGATCCATTGTTTGGCATCGAGTGTTTGTTGACCATAAAGAAGAATTTAAACCACAACTAACCATCAAGTTTCTTCAACTTCCACTCAGGCCATATCGTCCAGCACTAGTTGAGTGGGACCAAAATGGATTCTGTCTCATACTACCGCTTTGTTCTTCGAGAGGTGTTAGTCCGATAGTATAGCTTCGCTAATAATTCTCTGGGTTTTTTAGGCGACCCTCTTGAGATTACATGTGGGCATTTGATTCACTGTTAAAGTATTATTTGGGATCAGGCCTGTGGCATAGGCGACATAGGTGGTTGCGTAGGGCGGCATAAGAGAAAGTGTTCGACTCACCGGTAATGTTAAGCATGTGCATCTCGCGCAGTGAGTCCAGACAGTAATGTAACTGGTAAAGTTTTGCAATAGAAACATCTCAAAACGGAAGCAGCCTTGCTCTGTTTGGGACTGTGAGCTGACCTTTATCGAAACTGCTGAAGTTAACGTGGATTTGTGGTGAGATTTGTGCCTGATCACAAGTGTTTCAGTTAGTTTTGGTTTCACATGCAGCATGCAGTCCCAAACTGTGTCTGTCAAACTGTCTAAAGGGGATCACGTCACAACCAGCTGAGCAACAACGTAAAGCACTGCAGTGGAAAGGCCAGGTAGAACTAAAAATATTATGAATTCTCTGTAAATTATGACGCCAATGTCAAAACTTGCCTTGGGCTCCAACACTGGCAGCCCTGTTTGGGATATTTTAAAATATTTATAACTGAAGCAGCTTCAAGTGCGTATACATGTGTGACGATGGACAGCTGTGTTTGTGTGCACGTTCCTTACCTGAATGAGCCGTATTCAGGCGGAGGCTGATATCGAACGTGGGGCACGTCCCTTGAGTGCTCCCTCCCTCTCTGCTCCTGGTAAAAATGGCCTCCAGGCTCTTGCTGCTTGGTAGGTGAGCCCATTCCTTTGAAGGGGTAGTCTGGAGGTGGGCCACGATGCTGTGGTTTGTAGTAGTCCCCTGGTGGCCCTGGGGGGGGCAACAGGGGGGAGAGTGGGGCGCTATTGACAGGGGCATGGGCCTTCACGCCACTTGTGGCCAGGGAGAGCTGCATTAGTCGTTCACTGAGAGACCGAACGTGTCCTTGCTTCAGATCCTTCAGCCCATCATCCTGGTGCACCTTCCCCGTGCCGTTCACTCGCTGCACTGTGGGGCGACCCTCAGTGCGCACCTTGCCGCTGGTCATCCCAGTTACATAGAAGGCGGCACCCACCGAGGCAGGGAGAGAAGGCTGCTGGGGCTGGTTGTTCTGCTGCTGAGGCTGAGGAGGAGGCCCATGGCCACGGAAATATTGTGACTGCACTTTGGCCTCTTCGTAGGTAGGGAGGTCCTCTGGGTTCAGGCACTGTCCTTGACTGCTCCCACCACCACCACTGCCTCCTCCAGTTGATAANCTCCACTGCTGCCACCCCCTCCTCCGACTCTGGTAGAGCTAAGCTTCTCCAGGCCGTTGTCCGTCTGCAGTTCCTGTCCCTGGGGCTCTTGACGGGCAATGTGGGGGGTCATGGAGTGATCATCAGAGGGGCCTCCCTGTCCCTGTCCTGGATAAGATCCTCCCCCTCCTCCCTGGTGGTGTTGTTGTTGCTGCTGTTGTTGCAGAACGTAATTCCGGTTCATCTGCTCCTGCAGGAGGCGCTGCAGGACGGTGCTGCCACCACCTCCTACACTGTTGCTGCTGTTGGACGACTCGTCAGCTGCGGCCCTCATCTCTGCCTCCCGTTGGCCGCGCACCTCATGGAAGGATAAGCTCCGCCCACGGTCAATGCTCCCTGAGAGCATGAAGAGGAAGAAGTGGAGGGAGAGAAAGAGGAAAGGGAGCAGTGTGGAGATGCGATGCGAATTGGAGTTTTATAAGAGGGAAAAAGTGAAAGAATGGAAAGCGAAACAATCCAAGAGAGTGAAAGAAAAGATAAAGAGTGATGATATTCCAGAAATACAGGGGGGAAAGAGAGAATGAAAGAGAAAGAGACAGAAAGGATTAGGTTCTGAGATACATATGGACCATTCACCCCCATCCCCACCCCCAAAAGCCACTGAAGACCCATTGGTGCATGGAGGGAAAGTAGAACAAGGCTGAAGGAAGAACAATTTCTGAAAAACCTGAAGAGCCAATCCACCAGCCTGAACCCTCAAACGAAAATCCCAAACAAACCACACACATATCAAAGCTAACAATTAAAATCAGAGAATGAAAACTACAGCAGCAGTGTGATGACTAAACATGGATCCTGAAGAGATCAATTAACATTTTAGAATGTACTGTTGTTTACTTGGCCCCTGTTTGATAACTAAACAATGGCTACGGGGCCTGTGGACTAATCAGAAACTAGCAGAAACATTACACACTCCATGATGTGACAGAATATTTGAATGCAAAACCTTTAATCAAAGGATCAAAGGAAATCTTTGAGTAATAGCCTGAAGTACCTCGCCAAACATAAATTAAAGGTGATTTCTCAAATGTCTTGTTTTGTGTGACTAACTGTCCAGAACCAAAGATATTTGGCTCACAATGATCTGAAACAGAGAAAAGCAGCAAACTCTGACTTTGGAGAGCTGGCACCATAGAATGAGTAGTCATTTTGCTAAAACGACATGAAAAAATTATTTAGTTAATGCATTTCTTTTTCAATATTCAAATAAACCATCATGACAAGGGCTAAAAAGTCAGTCTGAAAAGTTGGACAGTAAGCTTTCCACACAGAGATCATGTTAATGTCATTAACAAAAACTTGATGTTGTTTTCAGCCAAAATATGACATACCATCAGTCACAAAACACTGCTCTCAGTCCGTCTAGAATAGATTACTTAAACTAAATGATTACATGCAGGATCCCCAAAACCAAAGTGTTGAGGACCACCCAGGATAACAGTGATTCCATTTTATACCTTCATCATAGAGGCCAAGGGGCAGAAACATTATAATTATTAGAAATGTATATCATTATAACCGACTACCTATGGCACAAAAGAAGATATTATCATTTAAACAAAACCCAGTGATTTGAAAATTCTCACAGCTGCTCCCAAGAAACTTGATTGGAAATGTTCATACAGTGTGAAAGACAGAAGCACTGTGTTTTCAGTTAAACATCCAACGTTGTCAAAGTTGAAACCACCTGGCATGGATTTGTTGGTCCAAATCAAAGAGGATCTTTTCCTCCTGAGCAAATACAAAAAACCCCAACAAGTCAACTCGAAATTGTTTATAACCTCTTCCTTGTAGTTTTGAAAAAGAAATCTTTTATGCATACAGTGAAGTTCTTTTCATGTTTGTCTGTTTGGGCAGGTAGTGTAAGGCTGCATTTATATTAATGTGGTTTCTTCTGACAACACTGAATGTTAACATCTTTTTGTTCTACAGAGAAAGAAAGAAATTATTACATCTAGCGCTTTCTGTTATTCTTCTCATTCTCAAGGAGGAAGATGCTTTTTTCCGAAACATCTGTAAGTAAATAAAATTATGAGACAAAAGGAAAAATGTTAGCTCTGGCCCTATGTCAGCAAATGCTAAATTCTCTGCCCAAAATTACAAACATTTCCATTAGACATTGATAAACTTTGACATTTAGAAAGACACAGTACTCAACTTTCTATCTACGCTGCCACATCTGTTCGCTTGGCCGGACTTCAGTAGGTCTGTTTTGCTTAGCTGTTGCTCAGCTGCTCAAATATTTCTACAGGTAGCTCTACAGTTTTTATGGGTGGAATCAATTTTGAAAAGAAATCAAATTTTTTTTTTCCTCTGTTTTACAAATATATTTTAACAACAGAAAGATTTTTTTCAAAGCTTCCGTATTATGAGATCTAAAAGCTGTCAGAATGCAACTTTTGGAAAATGCGGAGATTAACCAAATCCAGTCTCTCTCCAGTTTTTCTCCTATTTATCAAATTGCCTATTCTTTGTATCCATTGCTGACAAAGTGTGAAATTGTGCTCCTCTGACCTGTGGAGTGCAAACTAGGACCCTTTCCAAGAGCTTGAACAAATCATGTATTGTTTTTTCTCCTCTCATCTTCCATTTTGTAAGGCTCTGACTGCACAGTGCTCCCATATTACCTCACGGCTGGCTTCACTACCCTGGCTTCCTCTTAAATTTCAGATTGAACATAAAATTCACTGTGAAATCAGAAGGATTATGGGTTATGGGTACACTCTTATTGACCTACATTTAATTCAAAGGACCTGAAACCTCTGGAGCATTTACAGTTCTTCGCACAGATCTTTTGCAATCTTTACTTCAGTCAGTAAAGTTAGCAGGGAGATTTACTAATGACTGTTGTACTGCAGCTACATCAAAATATTACAGACAAACGGCTGATCTCTAGCCCTGTCCTGGTGTGACTTGTTTTTTGGGGGGGGTTTCACACTGGTCTGGTGTTGTGCTCACTGACACCGGTTTCCACAGAAAAACAACTGAGCCAATCAGAGTTTTGTAGGGGGACATAATCTTTCTGTGTCAGGGTCGGAAAAATAACCACAAGCCCGACAATAAGCTTGCACGAAATGGATGCAGCTGTACAGGCTGCTGGAAGTTGACTTACAGAAATAACAATTGTAACATCTTCATTTTATTGGAAACGCAAATGTAACTAGGCTTGGACACTCAAGTCTAGACATTAACTATTTACTGCAACAATATTTTACTTTGGCGTTGTAGCTCTGCTAATGTGAAGCTGTGAAACAAATAACAGCAGCTTTGCCTATTGCCTACTGTAAGAAGTTCAATTCAATTTTATTTAAATAGCACAAATTCATAACAGAAATTGTCTAGAGGATAGTTTTGTAATATTATTTAGAGAGACCCAACAATTCCAACCATGAAGGCCACTTTACATTTATACATTTAGCTGATGCTTTTATATTTAAGCGACTTCCAATTGCTATACATGTCAGAGGTTTGTTACGAATTGGTGCTATATAAATAAAAATTAATTGAATTGCATTAATAGCTACCTCTCACCTGAAAATAAATATAAATAACTCTGCTGCCTAGCATCTACAGATTTTTTTTCAAAAGGTACTTTGTTACATACACATAGCGAAATTCACCCTCTGCATTTAACCCATCCCTGAAGGGAGCAGTGGGCAGCCGCTGTGCAGCATCCAGGGACCAACCCCAGATGTATATCAGTGTTTGATGTTGATTAGTGATGATTTAATGAATTATAATTCCCCATTTTTCTTCTCAAAGCCAGATGATTTTTCTGTAACCTTTACTTTAACTGCATTCACAGATTAGAAATCTGTCGGCACTGTTTAACAACTGGTGCACATAGACTGCTAAAGTTGTTTAAGCTATTTGCACATAATGTTTCTACCATATGACTTGACCCAACACCACGTAAACACTCTCTCTTCTCCGATCCTCCCTCCCGTCTCTCTGTCTTACTGACTCCTCTTGTTACTTCATCCCTCAAATTTACCACCTCCCTACCAGTATCCCTTAACCAACTTACTTTCCCAAAACCCAAGTCTTGTCCCGGTCATACCTACCTGTGTGGCTGCTCTCACTGCGCTCTCCCAGGGGCATCAGTGGTGCTCGTACTGTGATGCTGCAGCAGGCCCACCACGAGGCCTGGGCGGGGCTTGGTGAGGGTGAGCATAAAGATGGGGTGGATGCTGTTGTTTTGGGTAAAGGTGGTCAGGTGTAAGAAGGTAGTAGCCTTATTGTGGCAGGCGGTTCAACTCCTGGTTCTAGCCTTCCTGCAGCCTCAACAGGTCCTCGTGCTCCAAGAAGTAGAGGCACAGGTCAGTGTCGCTGAGACCTAAACACTCTACAGAGGAAATAAGTTCATTTTAATGACAACATAGAACAAAAAATGGGTGATAGCTTTGAAAAGAGGCCCACAATTTCTACCTCATTAAGTTACTGCATTTACATGCACTTAAATAACAAGTTGGCTTTCTCCAGTGAGCTGATCTCTTAAACGTGATGTAAATGAGAAACCTATTTCTGTAATCGGGGTAGAGGATTGAGAAACCTGGTTTCCCCAGATAGATATCTCCTGAAGAATGCTGGTTGCCTGGCTATGTATACAGGTATGAGGATTTCTAATTTCTGCTTATTACATGTAAGCGTGTGTGACAAAGACTTCTGGCAGGGCAAGTAACAGCAGAGCAGTAGAATGGAAACATAGCAAAGAAATGTAAAATAATTCTATCCATAGTCTGACAGAAACTGAACAATGACTGAGATCCAAGCAAGTTGTGAAAAATGTGACATTTGACGTTTTCAGAGAAGAAGGGGTGGGGGGGTACTCCAAAAAAACACAGTGAGTGATTTGAAGGCAGATATGGCTGAACTAAAAGAGAAGTGCAAAGATATAGAAGGAAGAATGAGGAACATAAGTTTCCTAAACACCCTGTTTCAACTCCACAAACTCGGTTCCTAAGCAGCTAACTGCAGTGCTACAGCTGGACAATGTGGACCACTTACATCGGAGCCTGGGTCCAAAACAAGCAGGTGGAAAACATTGTGCCATTATTGCTTAACTATACTAATACCAAAACTATGAGGTACTGCCTACACTTGTAAGTGTGGCCAAAGTCTAGATGATTCAACCAACGTAACTATGAGGTCGGACTTAGAACGCAAATATTCCCCAGACCTTGGTTTTCTGCAGAAAAGTCAATAATCAGAAATTTGAATGCCTTAACTCTTCCAGTAAGATTTATGACCATACACCACCACTGATTGTTTACATTTTTCAAAATAAAAAAATAAACTCCTAATGCAAGTTGTCTAACTAAACTAAACAATAATGGAAGTAAATCTGTTTATCTTAATAATGAATTATTGAAAATGTTTTAATAGTAGCAAGTAGTCACACAGTGAGAAGAAAAAAAAGTGATGCATCAATCACTGCATCATAGTCCTCGGAATCGAATTGAGAGGTGCCTAGAGAATTCCCCCCATAACACACATATACTGAATGTGAAACAAAAGTTAATCCACAATGCAAAAACTGGAACATTCACATTTCTAAATACAGATTAGCTGTTTGACATTAGCAAATTCTTTAATTAAAAGGTACCTATCTGTGCATCTTTAAAGTATTTCATATGTTTCATTGAGTTTACGCTGTTAAAAAGGCTTTCCAGGCCTGAAAGAACCCAGTACACAGTACACTGAATATTCCTGATTTAATAACGCAGAATATAAATATACTTCACAGTTGTGAAATGTACCACCAAATATTCAGTGACATGAATAAATGCACCAGTGGAACCTTTTAGTCACACAGAAGTTTACAGGAACAAAACACATAACACACAAGCCCACATAGTACAACATTAAACCACCAAGTGGAATTGACTGAATGAGTAAGAAATGTGTTTACCACAAATAACCGTGCTAACATCCCCTGTTTGCGTGTGTAAAGATTTCAACTGTCATTGGTCACACTGAGCTGTTTGTGTTGTCTCCTACAAGTTTCTGATGCCTGTAGAAATCATTGATTATGAAGACTTCAAATAGATAGATATAAACTTTCCATCCCCAAAAATCCTCAGGTATAGAGACTGACCTCACAGAAATTAAGTTAAAAAATAAAATTTATACACCATTTTTTACTCCAAACCTTTAGCCATGCTATTACTATGCATTCAGACCAAACTAAGTTGGTCTGTCTGGTAAGTTTTGAATTAACATATAAGTTAGCGCTAGCATTAACCCAAGTTAGCAAATGGCAGCCTATCCCAGTGTTCAAAATGTTTACAATATTAAACAATTCATGTTTATATGTGTTTCTTGCAAGAGGACATACAGGAAGAAGTGGAATGGCCTCAGAGACACGTATCTGAAGGATAAGAAGAAGGAAACTGACAAAAGAAGTGGGTCAGCGGACGGGCACCTGAAGAAGTGGAAGTTCTCTGGGGTCTTCTCGTTCCTTGACCCCTTTGTCACCCCGAGAGAAACGAGCAGTAACATGGCGGGGGGTTGAGTTCAGTGAACCAGCAGCAGTCGAGGAACAGGGTTCAGAGTAGTAGAACCATCATCGTCAGGTATCAGAGGTTTGTTTACAATTGGAGACTGACTACATGGGAAACTTTGCGTTTTAAGATAACCAAGTTTTTTTGTGTCACAATAGGGATATTCTAAATTAATGTTAAATGTGTAAATACCTAACAACAACTAAACACTATTCTTTTCCAAACGTGCCAGATCTGTCATTTGGTGAGGCTGAGTTAAGTGCTGTTGATGCCCCTGCAACACTTATTTTTATGGCATAATTTCTGCAAGAAATAAATGTTTTTCCCCGTGACAAGTGCTTAGCTTCTCATGTTTGTCATGTCTTTCTGTCTGTTGTTCCACTAAATATGGTTTTATTATTTTCATACAGGCAGAAGGAGAGCCCACAATAGAGCCAGGTAGAATGGAGATTGAGTCCTACTGCACCTGTACCAGTCTGTCTGTGCAATGTTTGAGCCCCCCTGTCCCCATATCTGCATCCCTGTCCGGCCCGGTGACAAATCAATACAAAATTAAATAAATAAAACAATCAAGGATTAATATTCTTGTTAAAGTAAAATCTGTCTGGCATTATATCGTGTCCAGCTCATCATACCCTATACCAGGCTGCTGGCGAGGACAGGTTAAAATAAATAAATAAATGAATAATAATAACAATAATAATAACAATAACAATAATAATAATAATAAACCCATTGACGATTAAAAGTTGTACAAACGATTATTACCGTTCCACCGGTTTGCCCATGGTGTACTGTTACAAATTAAATGTTACATGCATAATAAAAGTCTCACCCTGAACACATCCACATGCCAATATTCAGTCAAAGTCACAGCGCCACCTGCTGGCAACAGGAAATGACACATTTTACACTGTAATGTACTACTTCTAGCAGGTTGGACATATCAACTTCAGAACTGTCCCAGAAAACCCTTAACACATTAATGAAGCCATATTGTAAAACTTGTGAGTTAGCAGTTGGCGTGGGGGTGGTGTGGCGGCAAAGGTTTACACTCCACCATGACACAGGAAGTTGTTACTTTTCTGTACATGCTCACATCTGTACCAGATTAGACACGTTATAAGAGTCCCACCCTGAACACGTACCAACATTCACCCATGGTCATATTGCCACCTGCTGGCAACAGGAAATTACTTTTAACAAATCAGCCCCTGTGGCACATTTCACCTACATGTATGAAATTTCTGTGCTGTGGCACATGTATCATGTACAGACGTACCAAAAAGCCTCTTGGAGTGATGCCCTAAACCTAACAGGAAGTCAGCCATTTTGAATTTTATGGTCATTTTTGGATGATTTACACACTCCGTACTCCTCCTAGGGATTTAGTCCAATAGACTTCAAATTTCTTTCACACCTGAAAGTCTGCACCAAGGTCCGAACCAAAGTTCATGTTTTGATACATTTTAATACATTCGGTTAGTTTTGGTGTGGTTTCACACTGCAATTCTGCAACCGCACTAAAGGACTTTACATGACACACTTGTGTCCTGTCATCATAATCTACATGGGCTGCGTCTCCCTATACTTGACATTGATTGGTTTATTAAACAGTGGGTATCTTTGAAAAGAATGAATGAATAGAAAATGAACATATGCATATTTACCACGATATTATTATTATGGCATTACTACCTGCAGCACCAACTATAGTGAAGGCTAGTCGCAATCAACGTCCTTGTTGTGCGAACATTATAACGTGCTGACAGGACAGGAGGAGAAGACAGCAAGCAATCCTTCTGCACCTCCGTTTGAGGAAAGACCAAAGAGATGGGTGGCAGTGTACTTCTATAGCGGCCCTATGTTTGAAAAGATGAGCTGTTCTGGGAGATTTAGAATTGTGTCCTTATTTCAATGCATTTCTCTGTGCATTTGTTTATTTCCGGTTTATACTTAAAACGCCAAACTTTCTGTAAATGGTCTTAAAGTCTGAACCATCCAAAAAATACTTTCACACCAGAAATGAACCAAACCATAGTTCAGTTTGATCCAGACTGAGACTACCTCTTTTCGTCTTACCAAATTTCATCTGTTTGGTCCGAAATGTGGTCCGTAGGAGGTTTCACACCTGTATTTTTGGTTCGGACCAAATTCAAAAGTCCAAACGTCAGGACCAAATGAGACAGATGTGAAAGCCCCCACAGGCAGTTATTGACACGTTGCTGTACATGCTCATATCTCTACCAAATTTCACACATTTGATAAGTGTCACGCCCTGAACACACCTACAGGTCAAAATTTACTTAACCTCATAGCGCAACCTACTGGAATCAGGAAGTGTCCCTTCAAAGATGCAGCCCCTGCACACTGAATCACCAAGATGCACAGAACAGCAATTTTGACTCCTACAGAATTAATCAGGTCGACTTCAATTTTCTACTGTGCATTCTACAGGCATTGGCAATGAAAAGTTTAGTTTTCGTTGATGGGCATGTCCGTGGTGTGGCGTCAAAGAGCAACAGTTCGCCATAAGACAGGAAGTTATTATACCTTTAGTGTACAAGCGTCAATCTGTACCGAACTTTACAGGGTAAATAACAGTCCCGTCCTGAAGACATCTACATCAAAATATTCACTCAATGTAGTGCCACCCACTGTTTCTGACAAAACATGGCCGCCTCACACCTCGACGCGATACACATGCGAGGGCCAGCCCAATGCTGCTTGCAGCTTTAATTGTATATATGTTTTTAAAACTGTGTGCATGTCATTTGCTGTGAATTATACAAAAGTAACAACACTTAGCGACTAGCATGTCATTTACTTATTTTTGGTTTTCTGCTAAATTTTGTCTACTTCCAGTAATAACATCTAATTAAAGCACGTACGTGTCAAGGTGAGGCATCCGCGTTGCAGATTCTGGATCTGCTGGTGTGGCTTTGCCACGCGCCTTGGACGCTGCAAAGGGGTTAATCATCACTTCCTGTGTCTCCTTAGTAGCGCTACATAGCACTTCACACTACAACTATAACTGAACATGTAGATGTGTTCAGGGCGGGACTCTTATCAAGCAACAACCGAATCATAGATTTTGGATGCAGGGTGTAACCCAGCACGTCAGCTGATCTACTAATGGCAATTTGGGCCGTACCAAGCGTAAACGCAGTTTCACTGAGTGCAACAGCCTCTGTATTTAATGCATTTGAAAGGAAGGTGCAAAGGACCAAGTGTTGAGCAGAGATGGCTTCTGTTATTGTTGCCAGGAGACACAGCCGTAATGAAAGAAAACAGAGAAATTAACGGTATTAGATAATATTATTATTCTATATCCAATGTATTGAAATGCCAATTATTTTATTTTATTTATTTGATGAACTATATGAATAGATTTTTTTGTTTTTTCCTTTAGTTTTGGCTATACTGTTGTATTAACATTCAATAAAGCAAATTTTGTTTCGACCTGAATTCTTTTCTCTGTGAGATGGGGGATGGGGGAAGAATTTAGAAAGTTGCATGGCACTGCGGAGAGCCTCAGCGGTGCACGGATCATGCGTAAAATTCATCCAGCCAGAGAGAACGATCACCAACTGTTTACAGAGCGCGGATTGTAATAGCGACACAACCAAATGTAGGTATCAGAGAGGGAATGGGGCTTTGGGGGCGTACAGGACAGGAGATCTCAGAGCGACTGGGCACAGTGTGGACAGTCGGTGATCGTTCCCTCTGGCTGGATGAAGCACGATCTGCTGGCATTTCCTTGCGTCTGCGTCACTCCAGCATACTGCATCTGTTTCTGCTGGAGTTTCCCAAAGCAGTTTTTCCCAAGTACTGTCCCAAATACTTACTGCAATCTTAGGCAGGATGGGCAGGTACATACAATTTTCACACACTCAGGAGGCGATGAACGAAATAAACCAAGGTTTTTACGCTGTGGCTGCTTTCCCTCTCGACTCTCCATGGTGGAAACCATTAAAACACACAAAATCCTCATTTAAATACTGCCACCTCCATTGTGTTTGCTCCTGTTGTCATCTATGCAATAATTCTTAGTTGATCACTTATAACAGGTAATAAAATTGTATGCGCATTATTTTAGAATGCACACGCAACTCAGTACTCTTTATTTGGGATGTTAGTAAATCAGGCCCAAAGTAAAATCGCCAAAAATGACCATTATATTCAAAATGGCCAACTTTCTGTTTGGTTTAGCCAATGGCTCTAAGAGGCTTTTTTGTGCGTCTGGACATGATACACGTACCACAGAAATTTCGTACAAACTTTGTTCAGGGGCTGCTCTGTAGGGGGTGCCATTTTGCCACGCCTATGCGCGAAACCCATTAACAAAAATTTTCGCGTGCCTGAATTATGTGCAAAGTTTGGGAATTTTTCGAGTATGTTTAGGCCTCCAAAATTTACTTTGCAGAAAAAACAAAGAAAAATTAAAGCTGCAGCAGCATTGGGCAGGCCATCGCACGTGTGAATTGAGGGTGAAGCGGCCGCGTTGCAGATTCTGGAGCTCTGACTGTGTAGCTGTGAATTTCCCATGGGCTTCGGATGCTGCATCATCACTTCCTGTGTCCGGCGCTACATCGCACTTCGTACTACGACTATAACTTAACATGTAGGACTGTCCGAGCAGGACTGTTATTAAGCACGTAAAGTTTGGTGCAGATGTGAGCATGTACACTGAAGTTACAACAACTTCCTCTTTCATGGGGTATCATCAATTTTGGACGCACACCATTTCACAAAAACTCACCGTTTGTACAACTTTTAATCGTCAGTGACTTTAGAGTATACAGGGAAAATCTGAAATCGGTCGGGCTAATTCTCTGGGAGGAGTTTGTTAAAGTATATAGTGTGTAAAAAATCCAAAAATAAAATCAAACCATAAAATTCCAAATGGCCTTCTTCTTGTGTTTATGGCAACACTCCAAGAGGCTTTTTTGCACATCTGGACATGATACATATACCACAGAAATTCGTACATGTAAGTAAAACATGCCGCTGGGGCTGCTTTGTTGAAAGTCAATTCCTATTGCCAGCAGGTGGCGCTATGACTGTAGGTGAATGTTCTTGTTGTACATGTGTTCAGGCCAAGACTCTTATCAACCATGTCAAATCTGGTACAGATGTGAGCATGTACAGTCAAGTTACAACAACTTCCTGTGTCATGTGACGCCATTAACCGAAAATTCACAAGTATTGCAACATGGCTTCATCAATGTGTTGAGGATTGTCTGGGACAGTTTTGAAGTTGATATGTCCTTAATGAATTTGGCAAATGGGACAAAGCAATCATAGAATCTTTCCATACTGAGATCTGTAAGAGCATCCTGCAGGTGCAGAAAAAAACACCAAATAACCTGTAAAGAGCAGAGCTCGGCCAATACCCCCCTTACTAAAAATACAGAAAAGATTACTTAAATTTCACAATCACTTAAAAGGAGTTAACCCTCAGACATATCAGGCCAGCTGGTCCTGAAGTTCCCAACAGCCTCAGGACAACAACGCCAACTCAAACAGACCAAACGAAATTATCAGCAAGGAGAAAGAAAAATATATTGAATAATGGAAAGAAACAACCTAAACAAAGTAAATTCCAATCTTATCTGACCCTAAAAAGAGAATTCACACTGGCAAATTACCTGAGTACAATAAAATCTCCCAAACTAAGAAAAATGTTAAATGTAAATGCTCCGTACTTGTATAGCGCCTTTCTAGTCTTTTCGACCACTCAAAGCGCTTTTACACTACATCTGCATTCACCATTCACACACACATTCACTCACTGAGCCTAAGTGCTCAAACGGAAACTAACATTCACACACATTCATACACTGGCGGAACAGCCGCCGGGGGAAATTTGGGGTTCAGTGTCTTGCCCAAGGACACTTCGACACGCAGCCTGGGGGGAGCCGACCTTCAGATTAACGGCCAACCCGCTCTACCCCCTGAGCCACAGCCACCCAACTACTGTATGTTGACAACATACAGACTGAGTGAACACAGCCTGGCCATAGAAAAGGGTCACCACAGACAGAGCTGGCTACCACAAGAGGAGAGACTCTGCTCCCAGTGTGACCCAGGACAGGTAGAGACAGAGCTACACCTTCTAACCTCATGCCCTAAATAAAAAAAAGACAAAAACACTTTCCCAAATATACCCTGAATTTGAATTCATATCAGACACACAGAAACTCCCCTATTTACCAGGAGAAATGCCCAAATGTGAAATGATTGCTGCAAAATATGTCTCCTCATGTCAAAATCATTATTTTGATCATTTCGTATTTTAATAATTATTTTGCATTTGATACTGATTTCTTTTTTTTTAAAATGTATTATCATTTTTTTGTCTATTCATTATATACACACACACACTACTCTTTCATTTTTTTAATTTTAATTTTCTAATATTTTTATTTTTTAACACACACACACATACACACACACACACACACACACACACTTACTGTTTTATTTATTTATTTTATTTTAATTTTTAATGTTTTATTTATTTATTTATTTTAACACAAACATACGATTTGATTACTTTACGCTTTAATTTCTTGTTTAATGAAATGTATGGGGTTGATTATTCTTATGTAGTATGTATGATGCCTTGGCAATTTTGTTACACATTCATTCCAATAAAGTTAATTTGTATTTGAATTGATTTGAAAAATAATGATTAGGTGCAGCCCTATATTAATCATGACAATAGTCAGAAATGTTGAATTAATTGTCCTTAGATAGTCTGGGGGTCTGCTGAAATGCTAATGGCTCATTTCTATTCAAGTAAGACAGAATACCTAATAAAATATAATGTTAAGTAGCTCTGTAACAAAACTCTGACAACCACTGTAAAATAGCATGCAATTTATTCCGAATCTAAAATGTAAAACCAAAGGCGGGTGAGAGCGTTGTCTGTCAGTCTTTAGCAAGTTTACACATGACTTTCTACACTGCCACATTCTTTGGTCATCACTCATTTAATCATTGGGTTATTGTTTGGTTATTGTTTTGTTCATAACTTTTTAGATTTTCATTTTAGTACAACTTGCTGAAAACATAATGCCTACTGCTTCTGAAAAAGATTCAATTTATGAATTGAAAAATGAAGAACAGAGGAATGTGAGGAAATAACCAATGACAACAGATACAACAAGATACACAGTTAACGTGAATGTACTGAAATCAGTGCATCACAACAGTAGAGAAACTAACAGAAACAGAGAAACTCTTGAGTTAAGTTCAAAGCTGAGGTTTAAACTTAGGGAGTTTCCTCTTCACAGACCAAACCACTGTATTAAAGGCATTTTTTCTCCATGAACATCTTAAATAACTAACTAACTAAATGACACTATCCACAGTAACATTTTACCTGTGTGACTTCCTCAGAAAATCCCTGTGTCTTCTTCTAAAATCAACCCGAGTCAGGACGTAGTACAAACTTGGTCTGCATCAACTTGTGCAGGTCTGAGGCGCCTCCCCCACCCACCACCCCACCCCTTTCCTCACTCCAACAGGTGGGGCTGGAAGGTAGAGACAGGTGGATCTGGAACCATTCAACACTGAGCCACTCCTTCATACCTGTGCACTAGTGTAATTGCTTCACCAGAATTTAGTCAACCGTCAATGAGATAAACACTCAAGACTGTAACTTCCCTTTTCACTGCTTGTGCAAGGTGGACTGCTGGCTAATGTTTTACTTCTTCTTTTTTTGATTATAAAAAATGGAGGCAGATGACTTTCCCCTCAGCTTTATTACACCACAGAGGACTTCCTTAAGCTGATACTCTCCTTGCTATTTTTTTCATTTCAGAAGTAGTACTCTGATGACTGTCTGTTTATCAGCTGTTATCGATCAATGCAGCCATTTTTATCAAATGAAACAGGCACTTCACTCCTGGTTTCAATAGTAAAACACCACAAGAATGACAATTACCAACAAAAAACACAAGACATAAATCACTAAGTAACTTTTGTGTTTCAAACAAATAGGAGACTTATAAGCAAATTTTTAAAGACTTTCTTCACCGCCATGCATCATGGGAATTCTAAGGGACAGGGTGATATAGAGCAGCCTAAAGGCCCATTCATTTTCCTGCGTAGGGTCTACGTGTGTACCTACGACGTAGGCTATGTACGTAGCCATGCATTTATACTTGTGCGTAGGTGTGTCCGTCATTCTGCGATTACACCCCCAAACGCTAGTCGGCAGTAGCGCTGCAGCGTCCAGCGTGTTGACTTTTGCCAGCCAAGCAGGCTAACTTCTGGTTTAGCCCTCCGCTAACGTAAATGGGGGTAAAATTATATGTGCGGCTGGTGTAGCCTTTCCAAATGTTACAGAGAGAATGGATCACATTCTGATAGCGAAACAAGTCATTTTGCTCAAGTTGCGACGGTCAAACATATCAATTCACTGTGTTACAGCCGCCGTTTTGGTCACTAGTAAACGTTACTTCAAAGTGCTGAGTACTTCTGGTTGGCTCGGAGGCATTGCGAGGCTACCCAGCTGACCATTCACAGTGCCTAAGGTTCCGTGTCGACTCAACATGTAGTTACATTTTTGAGGAGGTGCACGTCAGGCGACAGCGTAGCCTCTTCGTAGCCCCGTAGCCGTCGATTCAACGCAGAAGTATAAATTACTCTTAAGTACATCCCTCAAAATTCCCATTATGCATGGCGGTGAAGAAAGTTTTGTTAAAATTTGCTAATAAGTCATCTATTTTTTTGAAATACAAATGTTATTTTATGATGTTTTTGTTAAACATGTCTTTTGTTAAACATGTTGGTAATTGTGTTTTTTGTGGTGGTTTACTATTGAAACCAGGAGTGAAGTACCTGTTTCATTTGATAAGAATGCTGATGAAGAAGAAACTAACCAGCTAAAGAGCTGTCCTGTTAAAGACTTAATTTCATGTAAACAATGATTACACTTAGAAAGACTAATAACACAGAGTTCCGAAAGTATCCACTGCAAGTCAGTAAGTACTCCACATTTTGTAAGCATCAAGTTCAAACAATAAACAGCTGTATAAATTCACAAGCTATAATATATTAATATTGTGAATCAAATCAATGTCTGGAGCATGACGTGGTACTCTGAAGACTGTCTTTTTACCACTACGCTGTTGGATCACACAGCTTTTTGAAGTATTGTTGATGGTAAAGTGCATTTGCCTTAAAAAATTAAAGTTTTCAGCTGTCATTTGGGCAATTTGAGGTACAGCTCGAGGAGTTGAGCACAAAAACATAAAGCACAGGTCTCAATTAGGGAGAAAGAGAATGCAAGCTGAAGAACTGGAAGAGCAAAGAGGCCCACTCAAACCTGGCTGCAGGTTAGCTATCAATGGAGCCATTTTAACCAATGAAACAGGCACTATCCTGGTTTCAATAATAATCCACCACAAGACAGACAATTACCAACAAAAAACAGAATTTTCTAAGCAGACACAGTGAGGGAAAAAATATTTGATCCCCTGCTGATTTTGTCCATTGGCCCACTGACAAAAAAATGATCAGTCTATGTTTTTAATGGTAGGTTTATTTGAACAGTGAGAGACAGAATAACAACAAAAAAAATCTGAAAAACACATGTAAAAAATGTTATAAATTGATTTGCATTTTAATGAGTGAAATAAGTATTTGACCCCCTCGCAATCATAAAGATTTCTGCCCCCCAGGTGTCTTTTATACAGGTAACGAGCCGAGATAAGGAGCACACTCTTAAAGGGAGTGCTCTTAATCATGTCTGTTACCTCTATAAAAAAGACACCAGTCCACAGAAGCAATCAATAAGATTACAAACTCTCCACCATGGCCAAGACCAAAGAGCTGTCCAAGGATGTCAGGGACAAGATTGTAGACCTACAAAAGGCTGGAAAGGGCTACAAGACCATCGCCAAGCAGCTTGATGAGAAGGTGACAACAGTTGGTGCGATTATTCACAAATGATAGAAACACAAAACAACTGTCAATCTCCCTCGGTCTGGGGCTCCAAGCAAGATCTCACCTCATGGAGTTGCAATTATCATGAGAACGGTGAGGAATCAGCCCAGAACTACACGGGAGGATCTTGTCAATGATCTCAAGGCAGCTGGGACCATAGT
>JAPMOB010238583.1:0-12211 GCA_029875015.1 Lepomis gibbosus | reverse complement strand
ATATATATATATATATAGATATATATATACATATATATATAGATATATATATACATATACATATATATAGATAGATATATATATACATATACATATATATAAATAACTTAACAACTAAATAGCTCTCTTTTTGATTATTTTCCCTCTTCCTGACCAAACATTGATTCGGGTGAAAAACGTGACCTACTAGGCAGCTATTAGTTGCAAGATGGACCAGCAGAACATCGGCCATTTGGAGGTAATTTAGCTGCCAAATTCACTCATTTAGCAGTCAATCTGATTTGGTGTGACTCCCAACTTAATTTCGGCTTTAATAACAAAATATGTGGACAAGGCGAGGTCACAGGGGCATCTTTGTTTACTATTCAAGAGTTGAGAATTTATACTCCTTTAAACCCACTCATGGAGCTGAGTGGATACTCTTCCTCTACAGGTAACTGTTTGTATCTTTAAAGTCTTATGGACAGTGAACATCAAAGTTATCTGAGATTTACAGACTTCCCAGGCATTTATACTGAACTCTAGTTCTATCACCACACTAAGAGGAGAACCAAGTTAACTTACTTTCTATTCAGTCTCTCTCTGGTATGTTAAATAGTTTAAGAGTTCCACAAAAAAGAGGTAATAGGAAAAACTACAAGACAAAACAAATGCATGTTGCCCAAACAGAACCCATGACATACACAGCTGGAAACAGTTAAGTATAATTTGCAAGGAAAAACCACCTTGACACCTACACAGTCAATTAGAAACTACTGTGTAAAGTGGTGAAGAGTGGAGACCAACTGATTAGTCCAGAACATGCAGATACACAGAATTTCTTGATTGACTGATCTGTACTGGATATCTGAGGCTTAACATTCTGTAGAAAGACATTTCTTCACAGTTAATCCAAACTGTTTGAATTTCAGTTTCATTAACAGCAACCAGCAAGTCTGGACACACCAGCATTTTTTTTATCCATCAGGGTTTAACTAGAACAGGCTCAGTGCTACATAGTAGACTGATGTATGAGAATATGATGTATGACTGGTGCCCTGTATCGCATACCATCAGCAATGACTCATTACTGTCTCAGGAAAGGAAAATCATACACACGTAAACACACTCCCCACATGAGTATGCACGCATATACAGTACAAAGAAAAGTGCACCGAGGCGGAGGGAACGCACACAGAGCAAACAAAGCAAGGACAAAAATGGTCTCCAGGTTATAAATGTAGCATGCAGCTTTACTTTTCTCTTTAAAATGTTATTGTAAAATATAGTATAGCTTGAGACCAAAATTTGCATGTCGACATGTTAGTCAAATGATGGCAATGCTACTGTATATCTTTTACAAAGCTCTAGAGGAATTTGATAGAGGAGCTCCTTCGTCCTTTTTTTTTTTTTTTTTACAGTGTCCATGTGTTGAGACATCAGCTCTTGTTCATTTATGGGCCTAACAAGCAATGAGGCAAGACCTTCAATGAGGCAAGAATCTCACAGAAGAATCTCTTTGTATTTTCTCCTTCTTTCTGTCAGTATCCGCTGACAGACTTGTCGTTCTCTCTCCTTGACACTCCCCACTTGCACACAGCCCCGGGCCCCCTTGTGGAATGCTGTATAGTGTGAGGCCTATGGAGGAAGGGCATCCCGGGACGCAGCAAGAGCACACACGCTAACACACACGCTAACACACTTGCCAACACGCACACACACAGACAAATACAGCTGTTGAGAGCCATCACAATCCTTTGGCAGACATCCAAATCAAAGACGAGTGGTGTTGGAAGGCCTCCGTTTGAGAGAAAGAGAAAAAAAGTCCCATATTTTCCATGTATGTTGTGTTAAAGTCCAAATAGAATCTTGGCAGTACAAACCCATATCCTGCATTACCCCGAATTGATTTCACCGTATTGGAGGGGAGTATAAAAATACCTTGATAAAATCTCATATGGGGCTGACAGGTAGGCATACACCTATAGATACATACTTATTTAGGGAAGTACAATGCATCTTGTTCGTTTATGAGGTATCATAAACTACCACGATAAAAATCTGTCTTTATGTTGTCTTGTAGGATTGACAGGTACACCTAAAGATACACACTGATTTAATTATTCACAAGAGAAATGCAATGTATCTTGTTATCCCAATGATATTTTTACACAGGAGAAGCAGAAACAGATGTGCACTAAAATGCTCAAATACTCTCAAGTGGGATTCAAAACTGTAAACTTGTAAATTGGTGAGAGATGTAAGCTGTGATGTTCACACTACACTACTTAAATTATTCATATGACTCTGTAAGACAGGCTTTAAGTAGTCGTTTTAACTTCTGACCTGTGCGACACTTGTCAGGGACGAGCCTGCTAGATATACTATGAGCAACATACTTGGTCTGGGTTGTTACCACATGTCAAAGATAATACGTAGACCATAACAAACTTGCAAATAGTTGGGATTTTTTGTTACAGTCATCTTGAGAAAAAAAAACACTGTGCTTGATGGCAGACATGAATAAGAATGAGAGCATGTGAGAGGGAAGGAAAGTGACAGGAAATGAAGAAAATTGCCACAAGCTACATGCCGGCAAGCCACACAATGCACCCATGTACACAAAGGGTGGGGGGGTTATTGTATGTAGCCTATAGTCAAATGGCTCCCGCAGGGTTCAGTTAAGGTTAACAGATCCACAACCTACGGATCTGACACTATAGCAGGCAACTGTAAAGTGCAGCAGAGAAACTTGTTTTTAACTTTTAAAATGTATTCTTAATATTGCAATCGCTGCTAAACTAAACACTATTATTATTACTGATCCATGGTGTTTCACAGCCCAAAACATTTTATAGCCCATATCATGCCATTCTGGAAATTAATATATATTACAGAGAGCTTAGTCTTATGTTTGTTGATATTTTAAAATCAAAACCATAATTTAAAGAAGCAGCTAGAACTAACTGAAAATGCTTATGAGAAGCCAACTGTATTTGGATCACTCCACTTGTGAAATGATGTTGACAACAGGAGCAATTTCAGTAGATTTGTGTAAAGTAGGCTATTCCTTGTAGCAATCATGCAACATATAGTCTAGCACTACAATGGATGCATTATGGGTGGGGATTTTCTTTTATTTATTTTTTTTACTTCATCTTGATGCAAGACCGATAATATCCTGTCACTTTCTCCACTCATACAGTTGAAACTAATGACAACACTATTTCCTGCGGTTTAAAAGTGCTGCCGAACATTACCATTAGCCTACAATTTTGGGTGGTGTAAAGACTACAAATCTGATTAAATTCTTCTAGTAGCGCGTGGTAGGCTGCACTTCTACGGGTATCACCCGCCATCCCCCACGTTAAAAAATCTTTTACATTTCGTGACATTACTTGACGAAAGTTTAAGAGTCTAACTTAGTTTATCTAGTAGTTTTATCAGCATTAACTCTCATGCTGTAATGTCAGCAGATTGTCCGGCGTGTGCAGCTGCCTATCGTACCTAGAGGAGAAGCGAGGGAATAATGCATGGTAAAACCTATGCGTCATACAAATCAGGCACTGTAAACATCAAGCCAAGACAGAGGGGGGATATTTACCCGATATGTCGCTATTCCATCAACTGCGGCTGTCAGCTGGCGCAGATGTGGCAGGTCTTTCTCTTCGAATAATCTATAAAGTTTGCGGGGTGTAAAAAAAGAAGAAGCAGGCCCCGGTTTCCCCTCGTCCGCTTGCTCACTCTATCACTCTAGTCCTATCTTGGCCGCTCGTCCCCCATCTCTCTATCCCACTCTCTCTTTCTCTCTCTGCCCGCTTCTGTCCCTTTGCAGGAAGTGAACGCCGCTCACATGAACAGTATACGGACTCCAAGCAGCCTGACATCATGCACCACTCGGTAAAGAGTTCTTTTTAAAGACACAGACATTTTGGACGGACCTGCCAGGTTACTGTAGGTAGGCTACACTATCCTACTGTAGTCTACGCGGTCAGCAGCGTTCGGTCATATCGTGCGCCTTTACGGACAAATGAACCCGGTGCACTCCTGTAGGCTTAAAGGTGCAGACTACTGTACTCTAGGTTATAACATATACAGTCTATGGTTATAACAAACCCACCGGATGACCACCACTGTGTGTAATGTGTTACGAAAACACAACGTGGGGGCACACTTGGAGCTAAGTAACACAGGGCTGCCTTGTTGTGCTCCTAGAGAACATTTACATGTGTGGTTACCTCGCGTGTCCTTACGTGATGACAGCTCAGGCTACATGATGCGCATGTGTGCTAAATTATATGC
Organism: Lepomis gibbosus; assembly: GCA_029875015.1. Classification (NCBI taxonomy): domain Eukaryota; kingdom Metazoa; phylum Chordata; class Actinopteri; order Centrarchiformes; family Centrarchidae; genus Lepomis; species Lepomis gibbosus. Next base: position 7,930 of record JAPMOB010238583.1, on the reverse strand, counting down.
GCCAACTGCTGGCAGTGTGACCTCAAGTCAACTTTCTTTACTGCAGGCATACAATATCACAGTTCCACAGCTCACTATTTCACTGTTGCAGGGCCTGCTGTACGTCATCATGGCAGAATATTCGTTCTTCACATTTTTCTGGTCACCATGGTCAATTCACATATAATGCAAAATTATATTTAACATTTTTACCTTACCTTACATTAACATTTTAATATAATTTACCATTCTATATGTTATTTCTTATCATTATTAACTCTTTGTACATATCCACAGCAGAGTATCACCCACAGTATAGTAACATACTTCATACTCATAGCCATACCCTTACCCAGTGTTGGAAAATGCACTAAAATCTAAATAAAATTAAAAATTAAACAACGCATGAAGAACAGTCCTTAAGAGAGTGTTCAAGTGATTTTGTTTTTTTATATTTTGGGGGTTCACTTGTATTTGCCCTCTTTTAGAACTAACATGCAAACAAGAAAAATCCAAATAAATTTGTATTCACTTGTATTTTAATCAGTGCCTCCCCCTTCAATTTGTGGATAATTTTTCTAAGTCAGTTTTTTTTTCACCTGTGAAAACTAATGAATGAAAAAGTCTTGGCAGGTGAATTTAGTTATTTTTGTAATACTCATTTTGGCCACAAGAGGCTGAAGTGCACTACCCCAGTATAGTTAGTTATTGCTAAGAAGATTAGCGCAGATTCAAATACATTTCTAGCCAAAAGAAAGATATGACAGTAATATTACATAACTTGCTCGCACACAATATATGTATGTATGTGTTTAGAGCATATACTTTATATGCTTATAAAGTCCCCCCCGGTTTCTGAAGAGTCGTCGTGAAGCCCAATATGGGCGGTTAAATCTTGATTTATGCATAACTTTAAGTCTTTATATAATATCAATGGTGATAAAAAATCACCCCCATTCAGTTGTCAAGGAGGGGGAAATTTGCTATACAGACCAAAACTGTTTTTTGTACCAGGTTGTAAACATATTTATTTCTTTTATAAAGTTGCATGGAAACGTTTTAAAATAACATTATGTAAGACTTTGTTATTTTTTGTGGGATGTGGCACCCCCACTGTGTGTAATTTACCACTGTCCTTATTTAGGACAGTTGCACATGTGCATTTGTTATGATTACATCACTAATGATCAAAACCTAGCAAATCGATAACTTTGCTAACACAGCCAAACATCAAGCATGTGTGACAACACAAGACAGAGCAATATTACTTAAGAGTCCAACAAAATAATGCCAGCTCGTAGTCTGTCTTGCAGTCTTATTTCACAATTCTCTCGCCAATGTCTAGGAGCCTCTTGCTTGGTCAGTCTCTTTTTCTCTTCTTAGCTTCCTTCTTTCCTTCCTTCCTTCAGTGTCCTCTTCGGTATCTTCAACTCTGCCATTAGTTAACGTTATGTCCATAGTGGATGCTTAGCCCAGTTATATTGCCCACCTGCCTGGTGCCGGTACGGCACCTGCACCGTACTCCACCAGCAGAAGCATAATGTTGCTTGAAACTTTGATGGCAAGCTAGCCAACAAAGACAGCAACTGATGCAAGAACACTTACAGTAACGTTACCAATGTCAGTGTGTTAAGTTTACTAACATCAACTTGAGACTTATAGCTAGTGGCTAAACCTCTGTCTGTGAAACCTCTGGCTGATTTTGCTTGAGTCAGCAACTTTGCTAACACAGGCAAACGTCAAGCAAGACCAACAACACAAGACATAGCAAGCAATCTAATAAGTTATTGTCTACAAGTTCAAGCACTCATGCCAACGAGTAAAAACCAGTTTGAAATTTTCCTTTGTTCAGTCTTTTGCTTGGCCACTCTCTTTTTCACTCTTCTTCCTTGCTATCTCAGAGAACGTCTTCTTTGGTCTCTTTGCAGCCTTTGCCATAATATCCATATTGAGAATACGTAGCTAACTTCTTCCAAAGACCTTATGTTGTACATTCTATACTCTTTGCTTCTTCTAATAGCTAGCTTGCTGAAGAGTTTTGTTGGTGTAATGTGGTGCTGTAAGGCATTACACTATTCTTGCGATAGATATCCTGCACAGGATTTCAATTTTACATAGGGCCCTGGGCCTGGGGTAGCAATGAAAGAGACACCAGTCTCTATTATAAGTCACTGTACCATAATAATAATTTTGAAGCTGTAATTTTAAGATACAGATACTACAAAATGGGCTACACTCAAGTGACCAATCCAGGAACTGTAATTGCCCTTGGTTTAGAGTGCATCGAGAAATTAAAAATTACCTGGAATAAAACATGAAAGTGATTTAGAACACGGGGTTGTGCCGCAGCCTCTTGTGATGAAAGGAGTAACAATAAACAACAACAAAATTATCCTGAAAAATGTTTTTATTTTCACAGATGAAAAAAAGTAACTTAGAAAAAGCCTGACAAAACTTCTTTTTCACCTAGCAAAACTTTTTTTGCACCTGTTTCAAAGATAAAAGATGTTTTATGGAACTGGCAAAACCTTTTTTTTTTTTTTTTTTTTTACCTGTGCTTAAGTCTTAAAAATTTAGATCAGACTTAGAAAATGGATCACCATATTTCTTCTCATTTGCCTCTTAGGGGTTCCATAGATGTCATAGTTTTATGTGGCAAAAATGCTGATTTCCCAAGTCATTAATCATCTTGTGATCCATCAAATGTATTCCTTGATCCCCTGGAGGGGTCCCAACCCCGATCTTGGGAACAACTGTTGCAAGTAGTGCAGGTTAAACTACAGCAATTCACCATACTTTATTATCTTATTATGTGAAAGCCAAGTAGCTAGCAACTACAGCTTCAGAGAAATGTAATTTCTCTACAAACTAAAATTATAAATTCTGTCTCAGTAGATATACTGGTACTTATATTTAAGTACAACAATTTCAAAACTGTACTTTTTTTATGATGTAAACAAATTTAGTAAATTTATTTAGTTACTTCCTACTTATGCCTGTGGACGCTTATCCACATAGGCCATATCCAAATTTGCACTAGTATTTAGTATAATTATATCTGACATTGTTGTTTATCTCTTCACTTCGTGATATAAGATAATATATTTCTTATTTTTAATTTTTGTCATCTCACTGTTTAAAAGTACTTGTATGTGCTACCCAGTCTTCTGCAAATTTTTAAAAGATAAGTATTTATCTGTATCATAATGAAGAATGACTGTGACATTTCTATATGAGCTTACAGTCGGCTGATGGCCTTATTGTACTTCTTCGTATTTAAAAAGTGTATGGTACCACTATAATATTCCTGTAGGGACTATCATGCAGTCATGGTAATCAGTGGTGTTTATGATAACCTCATTGTACTTTAGGTCTATGCCATTAGTACAATGTTATTCTCATTCATGTTTATAAGGAAATTAAAGGTTTTCATTATGGCTCATTGTTCAGCTGAACCAGTAAAACTGTAGCCTAATAAAATGGCACCTTTTTTTGTTCGCTGTGAATGTAATGAGTGAAGTTGACATGATATGACACACTTAACTTTACTTTACTGCATGCAAGTAATTGTGGGAAATCACCAGTTTCTAATTCATTCAGGGTGTGTTCTGTATTTTTCATGTATCTAGTATTCTGGGAGCTAGGGAAATCTGTGAGCTCATGTTTCATTTACTCTGGCAGATACTAAAAGAAGAATTGCACTTAAAGCTTTTGTTGATAAGAAAGATGTGTTTGTTGCATTTCCCATAGGATTTGGTAGTTTTAATTGGCCAACAACACAACATCACATTTCCTTGCTCTGATTGGTTGTAGGTCTATGTAATTGCGCCCAGAAGCATTTTGGTCTGCGCCTGCTGATAATGCCCCCTGGAAATCGAAACTGATGAACTGAGTGGCTATGCCAGGCTAGCGTTCAAGGGTTCAAGATCTAGATTGGAAGAAGGTAATCTAACATAGAAGAAGAGGCGCCAATGTTGATTATTGGACAGGACACAAAATGGCAAGTCATTCAGACTAAGCAAACAACTTCAGTTTTTTCAAAAAAAAAAGAAGAAATGAAAATCAGTAAGCCATGACTTAATCATCAAGCCTACCTATTGCACTATATTGACATCACAAGACGATTCATGTTCTCTAGTTCTCCTCTGGTGAAACTGGGCCTGGCTCAGAGTATGAGGCATATGATGTGGTGATCCTCTCAACAAAAGCTTATTGTTGCCCCCTGATTATCCATTTACAGCCTGAGGCCATACCAGTCTCAAGCATGTCACAGTCAGGCCACTGTGTCGAAAGTTCATATCTAAAGATGGCGTGCTGGGAGTTTCCAGCCCCTTTTGCTTGGTTTCCTGCAATAACCGGTGCTAAACATGGAAGTCTAATGTCTGATGATTTTGCATGACAGCACATATGCAAAATTCAAATCTTCACAATTATACCAGGTTAATCATAAACCGCTTATTTCAGTGCCTCAACCTGTTGTGCCCTTGTTAGAACCTGTAAGCAATACTTCATGCCATGTGGAAATGAGGCTATATAAGGTGATTGGGACACAGCCATTTCCATTGTTATGCTTGGCAGCAACAGTGGGGTCTAGTTGTGGCTGGTGTTTGCGTGCTGAAGGAAGCTAAACAGAGAAGTCTGTCAGAGCAGCTCTGAAACAATGTGAAGGGCGACTGATGGAACACTTGACCCTAAGATGTTTTCAATTTGAACTGTCACACACTCTTATGACACAGCATGCCATCATGGGTATAAGTCAACACAGTAAACACATTCACTTGACTATGTGTTTTAAAGCAAAAAAACAAAACATTTCATCAACAGAAAATGTATTAATAACTTTACAAAAAAGTTGATGTTCTCCTATTCTGCCCCACTCTTTCCACAAAAGCACATTACAAACATACACTGTTGACGACTTCACTTTTTTGGTCACTTTATCCACCGTAAGTTAACATATATGCAGCTTCATCTCTGTGTTACAAGTATGTTTACATGATAGTGTCATTTTTTACATTATCAAAATCATCTCAACCTAGGAATTGTGGTACACTTCTGTGTTTGGAGCCCAACTCGTGTTTTGGCACAAATGACTGTTTTGCATCAGATCCCGCCATGATGCACACCAGTCATATGTTAAGTCACTTTTCCATGCAACACTTAATTCACATTTTCCATTATTGTAAACAAATGGGTTTTCAGACAGAGTGTCCTTTAAAATGTGTTAAAACGGTTTACAAATGGCATGAGAAAATAGAAATTTTGACCTTATTGGTCCCTTGACAGACTTACATGATGACTCAGGTCTGACTCATGTTCAGACTGACTTCATACATCCTTTTTTATGTTAAGCAACCAGGTGATTTTCTCTGTTATATAGGACCGACAATTTTAAAAGGACTGTACATACAGATGTTACATAGATTCTAATTGGAGTCTATCTTTTCTGAAACTAAACCAATTAGATTTTAAGTTGCATGGGTCTTTTTTACTTGAGCTCAGAGTGATAGAGACCAGTCTGACAGGACATGCTAAAGTCGTATGTTGTCTCATAACACCACACAATGCTGAAGTTACAGTGTGAAGCATCCACATCATACACCACGTTTCCTACATCGCTCACATTGCGGCTACATGTCCACGAACACCATGAAGCACCAGCCAAGCCCCCCCACCAGAAACATGGTGATCTGCATGCTGTAGATGATCAGGTCATTAAGCACCCCAAAGTCCAGGCGTCTGTGCCCTAACAAAAGCAGAATGACAGACAGCTTGTACTGCAGCCGCAGGAGTACACGCACGCTGACGTATTGCAGGAAGAAGAGGGCAGAGAGGGCCACCCAGAGCAGAGAGGTAATCAGACTGCAGCCAAAGTAGAGGAGGAAACGGAGGAAGCTGTACATGCAGCGAGAGCGCAGGTAGAGGTCAAAGTTATTGTACTTGGTGCGCACTAGCTTGGAAGTGTGCGTCGACCCACAGGCCGAGTGCATGCAGGTGGTGTGGGGGCCATGGAAGCTGCGCACCCGCCGTGGGATGGGGATCACAGGCATGGATGGGCTACTGGAGCCCAACGCAGTGCACAGCAGTCCCAGTTACAGGTGGAGTCCTCTCTGAGCGCTGCTTCTGGGGAGGCAGGTAGCTTCATTTGGTTGTGGTGCAAAAGGTGGCTCTTACAGGAGCCCCAGGGTTGAGATGCAGCTGCTGGTCGAGTCAGTCTGCTGTGAACTCCGTGCAGCAAGTTTGTCTCCTCCGAATGCAGCAAGGTTCTGTTAAGAAATCACATTGTTGCTGTATATTTTTGAAAATGCACATACACACATTGTTACAAAAATGCAGGCCTGTTCATACATTTTCCTAAGCTTACAACACAAGTATAGATACATTTTAGTATAGATACATTACAGATTCAAGCCACTGTCTGAGCATGAAGGTACCTTTTGTTTTAATAACTAAATCACAACTAGCACGCGGCATCCTCTGTCCACAAAGGACCTTTCATCAATATCCTGGTCTAAAATGATCGTGCAGAACCAATGGTATTAACCTTAAATGCAACACTACGACGTCTTCCGCCTCCTCACCAAAGAAGCTGGTGTTTGATTCTCAGACGACAGGATCATTGTATCACACTATAAACAGTTGGCTGTGACATAAACACACGGGATTTATTTTGGTTTTATTCCCCCTCACGATGCACTGTTTAATGCCAGCGGAGATGAAGCAGCGACGACGAGCCGGTGCGTGTACGTCTTGTCGCAAAATATACGAGTCATCCTGCTGTGACGACAGCTGCCGAGTTAAAGGGGAAGTGCTCCCCAAGAAAGGACGCTCGCTTTGGATCTCACTTTATATATCTGAGCTTATCATGCATGATGATACAACAAGAAAATTCATACAAAATATTAATTAACTAAATAAAAATAAAACTTACAAATAAAATAAAGTCTAATCAGGAACAACATATGAACACATAGGTTCTTGTTTTTATGCATGTAAGTCTAATGCTTTTTTACAATTAAATAACTCATTAATGGTAAATAAATTGCCATAACAATCAAGCTACTATACAGCATTTTCCTTTTTTTGTCATTATAACGCTAAATTGAATATCCTTATATTCTAATTTTGTCGACAATCCTTTAAAGTATTTCACCATAAACCTTTGTGTGCGCGCGTGTGTAGTTTTGCCACAGTGCATTGGGAAATAAAAGTCAGATGGTCTGAGTTTGCGTCTAGGTCCTAAACTGCATTGGGAAAATGAGTAATTTTCCCCATTCTACTTCCCTACAACAAAGGGAAAGTATGGTCAACTTCACTATAGAATGATTATCTACAGCACAGATGGCATAAAAAATAAAGCAATGTCACTATTATAATGTGACATTGTAATTATGTCACAAGATTTGTGGCTATTCAGAGCTTTTATATTAGTAAAGGTAACATTACAACTATGTAAAAATATACCATGCATTCATCATACTGAAGTATTAGCCATAAGATTTACTTAAATCCTACTTAAAGGACAGGGAGTACTTTGTGTCTATAGGTAATTCACTACTTTGTGTCTATAGGTAATTACACATCTGAGCTGTCAAAAACGACATGTGGAGTTCCCCAAGGCTCCATTCTGGGACCTCTTTTGTTTAACATTTACATGCTTCCACTGGCTCAGATTATGAAAAACAACAAAATATGTTACCATAATTATGCAGATGACACACAGATTTACATAACCATTTCACCAGGGGACTATGATCCCATACAGGCGCTCAGTAACTGTATTGAGCAGGTCAACGACTGGATGTCCCAGAATTTTCTCCAATTAAACAAGGATAAAACTGAAGTTATTGTTTTAGGAGCCAGGGAGGAATGATTGAAAGTCAGTGCTCGACTTCAATCTGTAATGTTAAGAACCACAAATCAAGCCAGAAATCTTGGTGTAGTCATGGAC